>JAFLJL010010548.1:0-18829 GCA_018398815.1 Conus ventricosus
AAAAAAAAAGATCAAAAAACACAGGATTAACAAAACTGAAATCTGAAAAGTTTAGTAAATTAAGTATTGAAAACGATAACCCTACACAGTATGTTTGTTTGTAGGGTCGTTATTTTTTGGTTACTTGTCAGAGAACAAGAATAGGCAGCTTTTAGGCCACTTTCGCCCAAAAACTTGGTGGAGGAGCAAGTGGCCCAGAGTCGGCCTTTTATAGTTCTCTGGGTAAGAAATATACGAAAGGCTCTCTCTCCATATCTGAAAAAAGCCAGAAGTGAAAACAAACGGGC
Source organism: Conus ventricosus (assembly GCA_018398815.1). Classification (NCBI taxonomy): domain Eukaryota; kingdom Metazoa; phylum Mollusca; class Gastropoda; order Neogastropoda; family Conidae; genus Conus; species Conus ventricosus. Next base: position 288 of record JAFLJL010010548.1, read on the forward strand.
CACCATGATTTTTGACCATCTTCTCATAGAGGGAAAAAGTTTTTCTTGATGAAGGGCAGAACTTGAGGGAGTTTGAATAGGGGGTGGCCTGCCCAGATTGACACCGGTAGCGCAGGTAAGGTGGAGACGTGACTACCGTGCGAAACACGCGGCTTTTACGGAGGCCGAAGGCAGCGCGCAGTGAGCGATGAACCGGTCAGCGGTGTAAACACTGGATTCTTTAGGGGCATGGAAGGGGGAGGTGGTTGTAAATAATGAAGAGTTTGAAAATAATTTTCTAAGTTCAAATGTTTTTCATGTTAAATGTCACGATATTTGTACAGATGATTGTGGAACAGACTTGTCAGATTACCGAACAAATTGCATGGACGAAAACAAGGTTGTCGACAAACCATTTCAGGAATTGAAACACACTTTGCCGACGGATGTAAACATAGGTGGATGTAATGAGGGGGCATTTCAAAAGGAAAAAGATCTTAAAGAGAAAGGTGTGAGTGGTGAAGATAGTTTGTCTAAGAAACAAGAGATGAATCAAAGATTAAGATCTCAAAATGGAAAGAAATGTATGAATGGTAATACTGTTGATATTGAAGTTAGTGAAGTCTTTAGAAAATGTGAGGTTTGCTTTTCATTCATACACTGGAATGTAAATGGACTTCTGTCTAAAATAAGAGAGAGAGATTTTATGTCCTATTTGTTTGCTTTTGATGTCATTTGTCTAGTTGAAACTTTTGTAGATGATCTTCAATTTGTTACATTCCCAGGTTATACTCTCTTTTCTAAACCTGCCATTAAATTTACCAGAAAAGGAGAATGTCAGGCGGCATACTTTGTCTTTTCCCGAAATGAATTCATGTCTTATATAAAAGAAATCAAGACAGATTGCCCAAATGTTCTTTTGTTTTTGATTGACAAGAGTCTTTTTGGTTTATCAACGGATGTCATCTATGCTTGTACTTATGTTCCACCTGCTGGTTCACCTTTTTACATTCATTTTGATATTGAAAATGGCATAAGTGCACTTGAAGAGTGTCTTTTTGATTGTATGACTCAGTTTGATGATGCACATGTGATTGTTTCTGGAGACTTAAATAGCAGAACTTCAAATCTTTCTCCCAGATATATTTGACGACAATAATGTACCTTGCGATCAGTTTGACACCCTTTCTGTTTTGGATTGCTATGTAAGAAAATCTGCAGATAATGTACTTAATACTTATGGTAAATGTTTGTTAAATATGTGTACAGCTCTTGGTTTGTGTATTCTTAATGTTTTTGCAGTGGTAATACTGATAGCAGTTATACATATATATCTGAAACAGGAAACAGTGTTAATGATTATTTCCTAGTCACCAAAGAACTGTTTACCGTCCTTTCTTCTTCATGTAAATTGATTGTATCAGACAGACTAGAATCGGATCACTTACCATTGAGTTACATTGTAAATTTTCCATGAGAAGCAATATCATGAGTGCTCCTACACCAATGCAAAGACAACAGGTAATTGAAAAGTTTGTGTGGAATGTTGATTTTGAACATGTTTATGTCATTGCAATGCAGTCTAATGAAACATTGTCTTTGCTTGATCATGCAATTAGTTTGATTGATTTTAGTTGCAATGATGCTTTGAACACGTTTAATGAATGTATTAGGAAACAAGCTGATATTATGAAAAAGAAAATCAATTTGACAGTGAGAGATAAGAGTGACTGGTATGATAGAGAATGCAAATTAAGCAAAGCAAAAGCAAAAGATCTGCTCTTAAACTTTAGGAAAACAAGAGATGAAAAGGACAGTCATGCTTATTGTGTTGCTAGAAGAGAATATAAAAACTTGTTAAAAAGAAAAGAAAAACAGTACAATGATATGCTGTTGGAAAAACTTGTCACTAGCGTAAACAGTCAAAGAGAGTTTTGGGAAACTGTGCATACAATATCTTTTAAACGGAAACACGTTCATAATAATTTGACAGTTGAGGACTGGTTTAAGCATTTTAAGGGTTTATTAGAACTAGAGGAAACAAGAGGTACAGTTTTTCTGGATAATGATCAAGATTATTCTGAGGAAGATGGAGAGGAGACGATGGCTATGAATCGCCCAATATCAAGAGAAGAGGTACTGCTTGCAATAAATAGTTAAAGAATGGTAAAGCTGCTGGTCCAGATGGAATCATTGGGAAATGTTGAAATATGCGGGAGGTCGGTTTGTGATTTTTTGGTGAAATTTTTTAATGCATTGTTTGACAAAGGTATTTTTCCAGATAACTGGACTGATTCTATAATACTTCCTTTATTCAAAAAAGGTGATGTTAATAATCCCAGTAATTACAGAGGCATATCTTTGTGTGATATCAGCAGTAAAATATATAGTGCAGTTATAAATAACAGACTTCAAGAATGGGTAGAAGAATATAATTTGACAGGTGAACACCAAGCAGGATTCAAAAGAGGATACTCAACAGTTGATCATATGTTTACTTTGTTGGCGCTAATACAAAAACAGTTTTGTTTCAATCGTAAGTTATATGTTGCCTTTATTGATTTTGAAAAGGCGTTTGATTCAATAGAAAGAAACTTGTTGTGGCCAATCCTTTTGAAAAATGGAATCAAAGGTAAACTGTATCAATGTGTTCGTAGCATGTATGTCAATGTAAAGGCTAGGGTCAGATGTGGTGCTAATTTAACTAATTACATTAACTGTACTCGTGGGGTGAAACAAGGTGATGTATGCAGTCCTGTTTTATTTTCTTTATTCATCAATGAATTAGCACTGGAAGTGATTAGAGGAGGCCGACATGGTGCGACGTTTACGTATGACTACTTTGAGCTGTTCATATTGCTATTGGCTGATGATGTGGCTTTGTTGGCTGAAACAGTCATTGGTCTACAAACCCAGATAAATAGTTTGCATCGCACAGCGTCAGCCTTACGTTTAAAGGTAAATATGGATAAAAGTAATGTTGTTGTGTTTAGGAAAGGGGGGCATTTATCTGCATATGAAAAATGGACTTTCAGTGGTACAACTATGCCTGTCGTTAATGCATATAAGTACTTAGGAATTTACTTTTCTACGAGACTTAGTTTTGTAGCAGCTTGTAATAACCTTTCGAGTAGAGCCAAAAATGCTTTGTTATGTATTTGCAAAAACTCTTTAAGTTAAAAAATAATTCCCTGCATACTTTTCTGAAACTGTTTGACGCACAGATTCAGCCAATAGTACAATACGGTGCCGAGTTATGGGGTTAGAAAAAGCAGCTCTACAATGCGAAAAGGTCCACTTGTTTGGGCTCAAGAGATTTTTAGGAGTTGAACTGCGGACACCCAATGACCTTGTATACGGCGAAACGAACAGGTACCCTATTTACATAAACTCTGCCATAAAATGTGTTAAGTTTTGGTTAAAATTAACAAGAATGCATGAGAGCAGATTACCATATAAGGCCTATCGTATGTTGTTTGATTTAGATGAACGTGATAAAAGAAACTGGGTGTCAAATGTTCGTTGTAAACTGTATCTGTTTGGATTTGGTTATGTTTGGTTGAATCAAGGCGTTAATGCGACTGGCGATTTTCTCAGAGTCTTTAGAGATAGACTAATTTCGTGCAGGTGGCAGGAATGGAATTTTCATATGGATAACAGTGAAAGATTTATTTATTACAGGTCCTTTTGTACCGTACCTGATGTTAAAATTTATTTACAGCTAAACCTGGACAGGCATTTAAAGTATATAACGACAAGGTTCAGACTTGGTATTTCTGAAATTGCCGAGCATTATTACCGTTATCGTTCTCATAGTGAAGCAGATTTGATATGTCCACTTTGTAGAAAGGATACAGAAAATGATGTGCATTTTGTGTTGTGTTGTCCTGCCTTGCACAAACTAAGAGCTCAGTATATACCAATCAAGTTTTATAAATTCCCAAGCCAGTTTAGATTGGCTCTTCTTATGGCATGTACTCATGAGCAAACTGTTCAAAATTTGTCAATTTATTTATTCAAAGCATTCAAGTTGCGATCCTGTATTCTGTCATAATGTATTATTTCGAATATGTAGTTGTTTATGTTTGCATGCAGTTGCTCAGCTACTAAGATGACTGTAATTAACACGCAATCCCCTTCACGAGGGGCTATGGCCTAAAACGTGAATAAATTATCTTGAGTCTTGAGTCTTGAGTCTCTCTCTCTCTCTCTCTCTCTCTCTCTCTCTCTCTCTCTCTCTCTGTGTGTGTGTGTGTGTGTGTGTGTGTGTGTGTGTGTGTGTGTGTGTGCATGCAGGTGTGCATGCATGTATGTGTTTCTATGTATGGGCACACACAGATGCTTTTTCATCCTCAGATTGTCCACAATATATGTCATTGTCTGTATGTGCATATGACAATGTTGTGTTGTGTGTGTGAAGAGAGAGAGAGAGAGAGAGAGAGAGAGAGAGAGAGAGAGAGAGAGAGAGAGATAGACAGACAGACAGACAGAGAGACAGAGAGAGAGTTGTGTGTGTGTGTGTGTGTGTGTGTGTGTGTGTGTGTGTGCGCAAGCACACGTGTGTACATGCATATGTTCAGAGGCCATGACGGAGCTCTTGGTTACGCATAGATTACATAGGCACGGATGCTATTCTCTCTACCATATACCCCCAGAAAACGCACGTGCACTCTTGGCATGCCTGCACGTGTCCTTTCACCTACAATGAGGGCAATGTGTGTCTGTGTGCTTTTCTGCATGGCTCCATGCAGCGCGGGAAACCTTCTGAGGCAGACTGCTGGCCAGAAGGGGTGAGATGGGTAGGGTGGGCTTGGGGTGGTTGAGAGGGGATGGGCACAGACATCTGCAAAGCCGATTATTCGCTCCATTGCCCATTCCAGATTGCCAAGATCCCAATTTATGACTTATCTGGTCTAATGAGAATCAGGGGAGGATTGGAGGGCGGGAAGAGAAAGGGGAGGAGAGGGGGGGGGGTGGGGAGGGAAGTGGACTAGGGGGGTTGTGGGTGGTTGAGTGGTGTGGAGGGTAGAAGTGGTGGGGAGGGGGCGGTAAAAGGGGCGAACATGAATCAGAGAAGTGGGGAGGGGTGGTGTATGAGTGTGGGAATGGAGGGGGTGGGGAGGTGTGGACAGAGAAGCTTTGGAGGGTGGAAACTGTTGTGAGAGCAACACCTCGCTCAGAGTTACGGGGCATGAGTCAGGCGACAGAAACCAGGTACAGTACAATACGAAACGATGCAATACAACACGGTCCGCTACAATGCAGCATTGTACAATATTACACCAGACAACACAATGCTTGTTTCCTCCATCCGTTTGGGCTGTGGATGTTCATAACAACGGGTGAAGAGACATCCCCGACACGCCTCCATTCTCACACTCCTCAGTACAGGGTGTTGTGGGGAGTCTGGTGACTGAAGCTAGAGAGAGAGAGAGAGAGAGAGAGAGAGAGAGAGAGAGAGAGAGAGAGAGAAGAGACAGAGAGACAGAGAGAGATTCATTGATTGATTGATAATCTTTATTTCCAACTAAAAAAAACAAGCACATCATTTCTTTTTCTTTGGGTCCTTGCCCCCCAAAAACACTAAAAGCATTCATGACAAAAACCACGAAACTTTTAAAAAAACATAGCATTTCCCTTAAAAAATTTATGTAAGAATTGGTATTTTTTCCTATCAAAATTGACGCATAAATGAATTTCAAAAAAATTAAACAACAACAAAAAAAATTTTAAATACATACAAAAATACAAAAGGGGAAAGACAAGAGAAAAGACAACAAAGAGAAAGAAGAAAGAGACAGACAACAGACAGACAACAAATGGAGAGAAGAGGGTTGGGGGGGAAGGGAGAGAGAGAGGGGAGAAAAGGGGGCGAGAGGGGAAGAGAAGAGAGAGGGAGAGAGAGAGAGAGAGAAGAGAATTTTTTATTTCATGGACAAAAAAGCACAAAGATTTTTTTACCCTCTCCTCTCTCTCTCTCTCTTCTCTTTCTTTTCCTCTCTCCAACTGGCCCCCGGAAATCTGAGAGCCCATGGGGGTGGTTGGGGCAAGAGAAGGAACCCTAGGCCGATATTTGCCCTTCCTCGAGGAGGGATAAGAGACTTTTTCTCAGGGGATAACAGCGCGGGAAAAACCTAAAAAAAAAACTTAAGGGCCCCGGGACCTGCACACCCCGGGCACACATGGTGGCAAACACAAGGAAGGGGAAAGGCGAAATTTTTAAAGGGGGAGGGAGGAGGTTGACCCCCCCTCCCCCGATCCCCGCACATATGCAAAGTCGCAGCGACGGATCTACCAGAAAACATCAAAACAACCACTTGTTTTTGACACCCCAACAGGGAAAACACCGGTGCTGTCCCCTACCAGGTGGGGGGGGCCAAAGGCCCCCGGGACAGGGCCTCGATTTCCACTGCGGTTTTCCCCCCCACTCCAACTAAAGGGCCAACAGCGGGGGATTGCCCCGGGTGAGGTGGGGGTTTGTCCCCCCATTTCACGGGCCACAATACCGGGGCAACGGGGGCGGGGGTGGAGGGGGGGGGGTCCCCGGACTTCATTTCACGGGATTTCAAGGGTCCCTGTCTGTCAGCGGGGGTGCTGAGGGTCCCGGGAATGAAGGCAAAACAGGGAGTGCGGCAATGAGTCACGGGTAAGGGGAAAACCTTCGCGTTTAGGGGGAAGTCAGGGCGGGACAGGGTGGCGCAGGCCGCGTGAAAGGGTTCCCTCGCCGTGACTTTAGGGGTCACCCTCAGGGGGGCCGTGGTGACGGAGGGGGTCCGGGCAGACAACAGATTCGTGCTCACGGGGCAAACCGGGCAGGGCACTGACAGAAACTTAAGAGACAGAAATAAATGGGACGGGTTTGCCATCCAAAAAAAAAAAATTGGACATTTCTTATTTCAACGTTGAAAATCTGTACAATAAAACTGAGTTATTTTTATAAATTTATGTAATTTTTTCTTTTTTGGGGTTTTAAACAAATTTTTTGGATTACTCTTATTTATGATAATGTTTTTCCAGATTTTTAAAATTTTGTTCCCCCCTCCAAAAGTTTCTAAAAAAAGGAAGAAATTTCGGGGGGTTTCATATTGGTCAGAATTGTTTAAAACTTTTGTAAAGAAACCTTTGTTTGGGAAAAATATCCCCACTGGGTGGTAAAACTTTTTTAACCGGGTAAGGATGTGTTTAGGCTTTCTTATTTGTACCAAAGGGGGGCCCGTTACAATATAGATTTAAAGATGGTTTTTTTAATTTTAGAAGAAAGTTTCTACAATCTGTGAGAGAGTGTTTAGATAGTGTGGGAGTTTTAAATGCAAAAAGGGGATTAAAACAACCTTTTGCGAAAAAGGATTTTTTGTTTCCGAAAGGGGGAAGTAGAAAGGGAAGATGTGCGCCCGGGGGTGTTGTTTTTTCTATAAATAGTTTTGGAAACCCCTATTGGACTTTTGCTTATATTTCTTATTTTTAAATGATTTTGAAATGGAGATGGGAAGAAATTTTTTTTTGGTCCACAAGGGGTGTGATTAATTTTTTTTTTCGATTTTTTGGGGTCTTAAAGCACTAGTGTGTTGGTAAAGGTTATTTTCGGCATTTGCCGATCGAACTGAAATGAGAAAAACCTGGAAATAAAAAATTCCCACGTCAGAAGGGAAAACGAATTGTGGCGGAAGAAAGTGGATGCTAAAAAAATGAATTGAAGTGATTACTTTAAGGAATGTTTAAAAATTCCTTTGACAGCGTTTTTTGATGAAATGCCTGGTTAATGTTTTCCGTGCGAGTAGGGAGCGCTACCTGTAGATTAAATGATGGAAACCCCCCCCGAAGGAAAAAAATCAATGAATTTTTTGACAATGATGTGAAAAAAAAAAGAAACCAAAAAGGTCTTTTAAACATTTCCCAAAGGTGTAAAAGGGAAAATAATAAAAGTATTAAAAAGAACTTTGTAAATGAAAGAAGGGAAAAGGGGCAATGAAGAAAAAAGAACTAATTTGAAAATTTAAAATTAAAAAACTAAAAAATTTCGGTTAAAGATTCAAGTTTTTTTGTCAATAAAAAATCAGTGAAAAAGGCCCATTTAAATTTATAATATAAGCACTCAAAAAGTATGACTTTTTTCGCATTTTTAGAATACAGTTGCATTAATAAGAAAATGCCCTTTTTAAGATGCGGGGAGGTTTTGGGGAGCCCTTTTTAATGATGCATCATTTGAAAAAGTGATTGATAAAAAGCCTAAATGGGGAAAAGTCGGCCCAATAAATTTTAAGTGAAATGCTGAAACAGAAAATTACTTTTTTTTGATTCCCTTTTAATTTTATTTAATAGACTGTTTAATAGGGAAAACTTCCCTGCTCTTGGGCCAAACATTTTTTTTCCTATTCAAAAAAAGGGGAGTCCAAAAAACCCAATAATACCGTGGATTTTGCTCTGACAAGGGTCGAAGAAAAATCACACCATTTTTTAAACAGAAACCACAAAGTGGCAAAAAGGGGAGGAAAAAATATCAAAGAACAACTGGATTCCGATTCACTATAGTATTAGCCCAATTTTTCGCTTTTTGCAATATTCAAAAACCACAAAATTTTAAAAAAAAAAAAAAAAATTTGTACTTGCTTTTCCGACTTAAAAAAGGCCCTTTCGACTCCGTTAATGTAACATGTTAGGGGTTTCCTTACTAAAAGGGGAGGGGAGGGCAATTTGTACAGGGCACTTCGGTGTTTACGTTTGTTTTTTCACGTGTGCGTGATAAGTGTATCTATTGGGATTTTTTTGGATGCCCCAAAAAAGGAGTAAGAAAGGAGCTTTTTAAATCCCTGATGTTTTCATTCTTATTAATGAATTAGCAATTGAAATAACAAAGAAAGGAAAAAGCATGGCACAAAGACCCGGAGGGTTGAAATTTTTTTACTTTAATTCGCAGTGATGTGAAATTAGTACTAATATGTGTGGGTTTTCAAATCACTAATAGATTAAAAGAAGGGGCAGATCGCTGTTCTAATTTAATTTTAAAAACAAAGTAAGGTTTTCAAAATGGTGGCCCCCTTGCACCCCCTGAAAAGGGGTTTTAGGGCCAATAGAGGAAAAAATAACAAACCCAAAATTTAAATATTTAGGTATCTGTTTAAAACCGGGTGATAGAAACGCGCGTAATGAAATTGTAGAAAAGGAAAAAAGGGAGTCATAGAAATTCTAAAAGCTTTAAGGAATAAATCATTGATTCTTGTTTTTTGAAGCTTTTTGTGCAAAATCGAACCACTTCTTATTTTGGCGCTGAAATATGGGTTCTCGTGACAACAGGGATCTAGAGAAAGTAACATTTTTTCAGCAAGCGCTTTTTAATGTTCCACTGAAAAAAAATACTCAAATAAGTAATGTTGGTAAAACCGGCAGATACCCTTTTTTTAATATCGGGACGTATTTTAAATGTAAAAATATTGGCTAATTATGAGGTTACCTGACTAAAGACTCGAAAACAGGCTATAAAAATGGCAAATAAATGAACTTGATCGGGGAAAGAAAAAAAGGGGTATTTTTTTATCAAAAGTTATAACACGAAGGGATTTGAATCGGGGGGTTTTCCGGGAGTTGATATAAAAACATTTTTTTTTTATTTAAAAGATGGATGATTGCTTTTAAAACAGAACGGGCATTCCAAAATGGAAAACACGAAGGGTACAGTTGGTTTTTATTTTTAAAAAATATATTTGAAACAGAAAAATATGTATCATTGATACGTGCAGGGGGCCGATTGGGGCCTTTGCCAGGCTTAATCCAGAACTCTTGGTTTTAAGCCATAAAAAATGTTTTTTTCTGAGCCATCTACACAGTCGCCTTGTCCATTGTTGGTTCTTTTAAGGGAAAAAGAAGCTTTTTATTTTATTTTATAATACAGCAGTATCCGGAAAAATGCATAATTTTTGAAAACTGGCTAAAAAAGGGACATGTTGGTGTGCAAAAAATGAACTATGACGATGATTCTGTAAATCTCTTTCAAGGGATATTGCAGAAGCTTGAAAAATCAAAACAAAAAAACAAAATAACTCGAAACTAATTAATTTTTAAAAAACGCGAATTTTGAAAAAACTACGTTTATTCATGCTACTTTTGAATCGTTTTTTGGGTGGGCCGGGGCATTCTTTTTGCTTGAAACCCAAACATTCATTCTCTCTTTTTTGACTTGTTACCTTTGCCAATTTTGTTTTTTTCTTTTTAATTTCACCCCCAGTCACAAAGCGTAAGCCAAGACATTAAAATGTTCAGTGTTTAGTGTTCTCTCCTCTCTCTTCCCCCTCTCCTCTCTCCCCTCCCCTCTCTCCTCTCTCCTCTCTCCTTCTTGACCTTTTTCCCCGAAGAACTAAAAGGCGAGTGTGCATAATCACAAAAACATACGGGGGGTGGCAGTAGTATATTGACAAGCCTAAAACAGTCATCAGCACCTGCATTCAAAAAGCACCAAGAGGGAACACGTTAAAGAACAGAGAGAAGAGAGAGAGAGGAGAGAGAGAGAGAGAGAGAGAGAGGGAGAAAAAAGGAGAGAGGAGAGAGAGGAGGAATGAAAGAGAAAGGAAGAGGAAAAGGGGTGAGAGAAAAAGATACAATTGGGGGGGGGGGGGGTTGAGCGATAAATACAAAAGCAGGAGAGTGAAAGGGGGACAACAGACAACGGCAACAAAAACAAAAAAAAAAGAAGGAAAGAAAAAAACGGGGGAAGAGGAAAATCGAAAGTATCGGGGGAAAGCTGGGGCCACCTCCACGACGGGCAAAAAAAGAAAAAAGATAACGAGCTTTCCCCCCCTCCACCCCCCCCCCCCCCCCCCCAACCCCCCTGTCTGCCGTTTCCCCGGGTTCCCAGGGGTCGCCGCCGAGCGTCCAGGGGAGACAAACCTTGCATTTCCCCCTAAATGCCCGGTGAGGGCCCCGTCGGGGCCGAAGTGAAAGAAACAAAAAAAAAAAAAAAAAAGTAAGCTTCGGCCCCCTAGACAAAAACAACGACGACGACCAGACACACACAGGCACACACGGCGGGGGCCCCGCACACGCACCACACACACACACCAAACACACACCACAGGCGCGCGCGTGTATACACACACACACACACACACAACCACCACACACACACCACACACACACACACAAAATTAAAAACCCCACACACACACACACACTCAAACACCACACACACACACACCACACACACACACACAGCACAATATCATTTTGAGGGATAGCCCACAATAGGGGCCGGGAAATGCGAAGAAGAAAAGAAGAAGAAGAAAAAGAAGGGAGGAGGAAAGTTTAAAATGAAAATAAAGTTTCTTATAGTCCAGCCCACCGAAAAGGGGCCTTTTTAGGGTGTCACCCACTTGAAGGGAAAGGGCCCTGCGGGGTGTCACCCCGTTTAAAAAAGGGGCCCTTCCCGGGGTGTCCCCGTTGAAGGAAAAAGGGGCCGTCGGGGGTCACCACTTTTAAGTCAACCAAACAAATCGACAGCACAGCAGCGCGAAAAGAAAAAAGACGAAAAGGAGAGACAGAGGGGCAAAACAGAGAGACATATCATTTCATGGAACAGAGATTTCAGGGAAAAATCCAGGGGAAGGTAAACACAGTTTGGACTTTGAGAAATTTTTAATACACTCATTACATACCAACAGAGGTGAAGAACTGGGGGAGAATTTTTTTCCACAAAATTCATGCGGGGAACAGGGTTTTGAAAACAACATGTTTTTATTTTGACTACGAATTTTTAAAAAATTTCCAAAAATTTGTAATTTTCCTAAGGCCTTCCTTATACACAAAAAACACAACCCCCACACAACAACACACCACACACAACACCACACACACACACCACCACACACAGAGAGAGAGTCCGTACCTTAACTCAGATCACTACCGAGGGTTGGCTGCCAAAACCCTTCTCTATACATATATCGAAGGAAGTACGGGTTCTGGCAGTCAACCCCCGAGAGGCCTAGCAAACCCCTTCCCGAAACACAGGGTCCAGGAGCAGAAAGGAGAGAGCCCCGTGCCCCAGATATCGCTTGGCTGATTTATGTTGAATAAAACCCCACTTGGAAAAAACCGTTTTGGATTCTTTTGCTTTTGGACTGGAGGAGAAATGCCGGACCCCACCCTGGGACACTTGATTGTGTTTACATGTGTTATGGAAGAACCTTTTGGGCTGGTTTCCTTTTCCCGGGGGTGGGGGTGGGTTGGGAAAGGTTGGGGTTTTCCCCCCTTGAATTGGGGGGGGGGGGGGGATGTTTCTCCCCGATTGTGGACTTGAGAGTGATTGGGGGTCTGTAAATAGGGGGCCTTTAAGCCGCCGTCTGTCCATTGGGAGCACGATGACAGCTGTACTTCGGGCGCTTTAAGGTCCCCCGTCTTCCATTGGCAGCACGATGACAGCATGACTGTCAAGCCCTTTTAACGTCCACCGTTGTCCATTGCAGCACGTGAAAACCAATCTTCAGGACCTTTAAAAATCCTGTCTGTCCCTGGCAGCACGATGACCATTGTTCTTCTGTACATCCGTGGTTCGAATCGAGGGGTGGGTTTTGTGTGTGTGGTGTGCTGTGCGGTGTGTGTGTTTGTTTTATGTGTTTATTTGTGGTGGTGGGGGTGTTTTGGGGTGTTGGTGTGAACTATCTCCCATTAAAAATCTTTTGTGATACGGGGGCGTCTAAAAACCTGTGATGTTTGCATGGCCGTACATCCTCAAAGTGGGGGTAGCCCCTCCAGTCTTCCCATCAAATGGGGTTTTTCTTTTGGGTTTTTGCTGCGATTTGCGAATTTACGGGGGTAGCTGTTTTTTTCATTCATTTCGCTATGGTCCTTAAACCTCACTGTATGGGCCCCAAAGTTACTCCTGTCATAAAGAGAACTACTAAAAAGATGAAGTTTCGATCTTTAAGCAGATGCGGTGATGGGTCAGTCGACACGGATTACTAAAAATTGACTGCTCTTGATGGAACCCAAAAAGACCAGCAATGAAACCGGGGGATGGATATTCGCTCATCAGCACCTATCGCTGTATGAAAGGTCCCCCTTCCCTTTTTTTATTTCCTCTGGTTTATAAGCAGGGCAAGCTTAACCTAAACTTCCCTAGCCTTTGTGCTCCCACGGTAGAGCCACTTCTAAACTGCATGGATCGCACCACCCCTCGTGGGCCTGTTTTCGCGCTTTTGACTGAACAAAACCTAGACAAAACCAATTTGTTTTAGACCAAATGAACCTGTGTTCTCTGAAAACATCTTCGGGGTCTTTTTCCCCCTTGACTAATGAAAGCTAAAGCTGTTTGGGCCCGCGCTCAGCGGGGTTTGTGTGTCTTCCCCGAATGGGGAATCAGTATTGAGATGGACTTTGATTTTCCCCCGCCACCCGAACCGGGGGTCCTCGGGCCGTCCAATTTTGGGGCACCCAACCTACCCCCGTTCTCTTTTTTGAAATTCCCCCCAGCCACACCGAACACATGGCTCCCTCTGTGGCCGCTCACGATGTTTGGGTCAACCACAAGCCCACCCCATTTTCTCTTTCTCATACACTCGTGTATGCACCGTGACTTCTGTAGTTCACCCTTACAAACCCGCAACCACACACACACACACACACCAACACACAAAAACACACACACACACACACCAACACAACACACACACACACAACAACCACACACATAACCACACACAACCACACACACCCAAAACACACAACACACCACACACACACACCACACATTTCATCTCTACAATTCATTCGGGAATAAATGATGAACAAAATTCAAAACACAATGTCATCTCCTCACACGGACACACACACACACACACACACACACACCACGGACACACACACACACACACACACACACACACACACACACACACACACACACACACACACACAGGTGGGAAATAGCATTGACTTGACAGACCTGCACACATTGCATGACACGCCGCAGCACAGCCCGATCCGTTTCACACTAGCGAACAGACAGGTGTGCGCACCTATGATGTATACACATAGGCCTACACCCAAACACACACATGGTTGCATACAAGAATACACACACGCGCGCCACGCAGCCCCCGCCCCCCCCCCCCCCCCCCCCCCCCAACACAACACACACAAAACACGCACACACACACACACACGCACCAACTTCAACAGAGGAACAGCGAAAACAATGCACGTGTGCGCGCGCGCAGACAAAGATGGGTCCATGAAGACCTACTATGCACGGCAAAGGTTCATTCCTTCAGAAGATGTGGGTCCATGAAGACCCACGATGAACGACAGAGGTTTATTCCTTCAGAAGACAACATGGGTCCATGAAGACCCACGATGCACGGCAAAGGTTATTCCTTCAGAAGACTACATGGGTCCATGGGACCCACGATGAACGACAGAGGTTCATTCCTTAGAAGATAACATGGGTCCATGAAAACCCACGATGAACCACAGAGATTCATTCCTTCAGAAGACTGCATGGGTCCATGGGGACCCACGATTAACGACAAAGGTTCATTCCTTCAGAAGACAACATGGGTTCATGGGGACCCTAGATGAACGACAAAGGTTCATTCCTTCAGAAGACAGCATGTGTCCATGGGACCCACGATTAACGACAAAGGTTCATTCCTATAGAAGACAGCATGGTTCATGGGGACCCACGATTAACGACAAAGGTTCATTCCTTCAGAAGACAACATGGGTTCATGGGGACCCTAGATGAACGACAAAGGTTTATTCCTTCAGAAGACAACATGGGTCCATGAAGACCACGATGAACGGCAAAGGTTTATTCCTTCAGAAGACTACATGGGTCCATGGAGACCCACGATGAACGATAAAGGTTTATTCCTTCAGAAGATAACATGGGTCCATGAAAACCCACGATGAACCACTGAGGTTTATTCCTTCAGAAGACAACATGGGTCCATGGAGACCCACGGTGAACGACAGAGGTTCATTCCTTCAGAAGACAACATGGGTCCATGGGGACCCACGAAGAACGACAAAGGTTTATTCCCTCAGAAGATAACATGGGTCCACGGAGACCCACGATGTACGCAAAGGTCTATTCCCTTTAGAAGACAACATGGGTCCATGGGGACCCACGATTAACGACAAAGGTTCATTCCTTCAGAAGACAACATGGGTCCATGGGGACCCACGATGAACGACAGAGGTTTTTTCCTTCAGAAGATAACATGGGTCCATGGAGACCCACGATGCACGGCAAAGGTTTATTCCTTCAGAAGACAACATGGGTCCATGAAAACCCACGATGAACCACAGAGGTTCATTCCTTCAGAAGACAGCATGGGTCCATGGGGACCCACAATGAACAACAAAGGTTCATTCCTTCAGAAGACATGGTCCAGAAGACCCACGATTAACCACAGAGGTATATTCCTTCAGAAGACAACATGGGTCCATGGGGACCCACGACAAACGACAAAGGTTCATTCCTTCAGAAGACAATATGGGTTCATGGGGACCCACGATGTACGCAAAGGTTCATTCCTTCAGAAGTCAACATGGGTTCATGGAGACCCACGATGAACGATAAAGGTTCATTTCTTCAGAAGACAACATGGGTCCATGGGGACCCACGATGAACGACAGAGGTTCATTCCTTCACAAAAAGCTTGGGTATCTGGAGACCCACGACATATGGCGCGCAGAAATCACCGAATTTTTTCTTTTAATGGATGGCTCGAAGTTAAAATTTAAAAAAAAAGCAGATTTATTGCTTATTCAATGTTCCATCCAAAAAAAAAAAGACTTTGACTTTGACACACGCACGCACGCACGCACGCACGCACGCACGAACGCACGCACGCACGCACGCACGCACGCACGCACGCACGCACGCACGCACGCACACACACACACACACACACACACACACACACACACACACACACACACACATACACACACACACACACACAACACATATATACACACACTACGCTTTTTCATGACATTATCTAGACAGAGCAGTACCTCACCGTTTCTTGCCGTTCATAATGCAGATGCGGTAAGGAATGTAATAATTGTATTAGGAATCATACCAATTACACACGTTCACACTCAAAATGTCATAGCATGAAATTTCACATTCATTTCAAAAAAAGAAGAAGAAAAGAAACCAGAGAAGAAATGGATGGGAGGCGGGGGGGGGGGGGGGGGAGAGAGAGATAGGGAGTGTACAAATGAGAAGGGGAAAAATCTAGAAAGTGAGAGAGAGAGAGAGAGAGAGAGAGAGAGAGAGAGAGAGAGACTCAAGACTTAAGAGAGAGAGGAGAGAGAGAGAGGAGAGAGAGAGAGAGAGAGAGAGAGAGAGAGATTGGTTATGTACAATATGTACATTGTCTTCACAATTTGTGCACGGTACGTATACTCCAAGAATAGTGTCGACACTGTCATACCCTTTCCTCTGAGGCACACACACACTCATGCAGAGCATGTACATAGATATACATATACACATGCATACACTGTGAAAAACCATAAAATGTTATTTCAAGGGGTTGGGGAAAATATAAGTTATGAACCATTCATGAGATACCTTTTCAGATTATTTTTAAACTGGATTTTAGTGTTTATGCTTTTAAAGCGTGTTGGTAACTTGTTCCATACATTTCCACCAGAGTATAAAAAACTAGATTTATAAAGATTATTTCTTGGTCTAGGAAAATATAAAAAAAATGATTGTGTCTATGGATGTTAGTTTTAAATGTGTCGCTTATCTGTTTAGGAACATTGCCGTACATAACATTATGCATACATACTGCCTTATTGAACAAAAGTCTGTTGTGGAGAGTTAATATATTAAGTTTTTTTTTTATTTTTATAATCTTCTGTAGTCAGAGTGCTTGATCTTAAGAATACTAATTTTAGTGCTCTTTTGTACATTCGATGAATCATTTTCAAGTTGGTTTCACTGCAGCTGTCCCATAATGTCGATGCATAATCAATTATTGATAAAATGTGAGCACAGAAGAAAAGCTTAAGAGAACGGGTATCAAGGAATCTCTTAACCTTGGCTAGCTGAAGTAATTTTTTGAAAGACGTTTTCCCAGTGACTTCGTGTGGTCGGTCCACGATAGATCCTCATCAATTATTGCACCTAGCATCTTATGTGAATCTACTTTCTTCAATTTGTTTGCCAGATATAAACAATGGTCAAAATTTCGACTTCAGTCTTTGCCGTTTTTGTCGAGCACATACATGTATACAATTGGTCTTGTTTGCATTTAAGGACATATGATTCAGTTGGGTCCATTCAATAAGTCTATGAATATTATCTTGTAGTTTGTTTGCTAGTCTATGGTGTTTGATTCACTGGAATGGAGAGATGTATCGTCGGCAAACATTTCGCATTTACATATAACATAAAAAGGTAAATCATTGATATAGATAGAGAACAGAAGAGGACCTAATACAGAGCCTTGTGGTACTCCGTATTTAACAGGCAAAAAGTTTGACATTTTGTTGTTGACTGTTACTGCTTGTTTCCTATTACATAGAAAAGAAGACATGAGATTAATTAACTCTGGATTTAAGTTATACAGTTCTAATTTGCTCAGTAGGAGAGGATGATTTATAACGTGTGTGTGTGTGTGTGTGTGGGGTGTGTGTGTGTGTGTTGTGTGTGTGTGTGTGTGTGTGTGTGTGTGTGTGTGTTCGGACTTTGCTGACAGACTAACATCTAAACAAACAAACAGGGAAAGTGATAAAACTTGAGTTGAGAGTTTGTTTTTCATTAACCCTATCTCTGTCCTCACAAACGAACACGGTAGGGAAAGTGATAAAACTTGAGTTGAGAGTTTGTTTTTCATTAACCCTATCTCTGTCCTCACAAACGAACACGGTAGGGAAAGTGATAAAACTTGAGTTGAGAGTTTGTTTTTCATTAACCCTATCTCTGTCCTCACAAACGAACACGGTAGGGAAAGTGATAAATCTTGAAATGAGAGTTTGTTTTTCATTAACCCTGTCTCTGCCCTTACTGATACTTTAGAAAAACCGATCATGAATTCAAAATTCAAAGTAAAGATGTCATCGTCGTCGTCGTCGTCGTCGTCATTGTTTAGTTGTTTTTGTTGTTGTCGCTGTTGCTGTTGGCTGGCTTTGTTTTTCATTGTGTAATTTTTTCCTTCTAACTTCATACATGGATTAATTAACAAACCTTTAGATAAGGATCGCGGTTGTTGTTCTGTAACAGCAGGAAATAAACACTAAGAAACCAATGATAAGCACTGATCGATGCCATGGTCCATGTTCATCATATCCGCACATCTTTCGTGACTGTGAACATTGGGATCACTGGCTGTGGATGGCTCATCAAGAGAGAGGGGGAGGGGGGGGGGGGTAGGCAGACAGACGGACAGACAGGTGTACAGACATTCAGACAGACTGAGCGAGTCGGACTCAAACGGGCGTATACGTTTTGCGCACGTTTCGTAGTTGCTATAATGCGCGCGTTGTCAAGTTCGCTATAATGCGCGCACTTTATAACCGTGATGGGGGTATCCTATAACGCAAGGCGCATTTGC
>JAFLJL010010550.1:0-10000 GCA_018398815.1 Conus ventricosus
GATGAGAGGAGAGAAGAGAGAGGGGAGAGAGATGAGAGAGAGAGAGAGAGAGAGAGAGAGAGAGAGAGAGAGAGCAAGCAGTAAGTGCAAACGCACCGCTTACAGTTCATTTGACAGAACAGCTTCACGGGAATCACCTCAGCGCCAACGTTAAAGCTTGGGAAGGGATACCTCGGGACGTGGCGTCCCTGTGACAAACACATGCTCACCGTGGCCCTGGCTTGGGAACCTCGGGACGTGGCGTCCCTGTGACAAACACGTGCTCACGTGGCTCTGGCCTGGGAAGGGATACCTCGGGACGTGGCGTCCTGTGACAAACACGTGCTCACCGTGGCCCTGGCTTGGGAACCTCGGGACGTGGCGTCCCTGTGACAAACACGTGCTCACCGTGGCCCTGGCCTGGGAAGGGATACCTCGGGACGTGGCGTCCCTGTGACAAACACGTGCTCACCGTGGCCCTGGCTTGGGAAGGGATACCTCGGGACGTGGCGTCCCTGTGACAAACACGTGCTCACCGTGGCCCTGGCTTGGGAAGGGATACTTCGGGACGTGGCGTCCCTGTGATGAACACGTGCTCACCGTGGCCCTGGCTTGGCATTGCTGAGTGCCGTGAACTGGCATAAACACACTCACTATTCAGTCGTTGAATCAATCACTCACCTATCCACACACTTAGTCACTTGCCACATTCACTCTCTCATCAGAGAGAGAGAGAGAGAGAGAGCATTGAACAATGGACCTTTTTATTTCCTCAGGCCCCAACCCTAGAAATGAGGTCAAGTTAACACGTAACTGAGAGAGAGAGAGAGAGAGAGAGAGAGAGAGAGAGAGAGAGAGAGAGAGAGAGAGAGAGAGAAGAGTGAAGAGAGAGAGAGAGAGAGAACTCGGAAACTTTAATTGTAAGGCCACCAGCCTGTATACAATGGATACACGTTATCATGAGTGAATCAAACAAATAACATAAGGACAACACGCAAAAGATAAGTACAACATCCCACATCAAAATCAAACTAAAGTCAAAGAAGTTACATTGGCATGTGAAATTAAGCAGACAAAAAGAAAAGAAAAAAAACAACCCTTAAGACAGCAATTCAATAACAAGAGTGCAGCTTTACTTCTTATTTAAATTCGTATATCTAGTCTAAATGCATAAAATATATACATTGCTAAACTTCGTAAGAGCATGACGTCTTCAGATTGTAACATTCGAGCTAAGCATTCTCCATTAATGAATGTAAGTTGGTAATACTTTGACAAATATTTTTCTCTTAGAAATGTATATGTTTGACATTCTAACAAAAAAATGAAGTTCACTTTCTATCCTATTACAAAACGGAATTTCTTTGATTTTTCATTATATCTGTTATTTATATTCAGATCACACATTCCAAGTCTTAATCTTGTTAAAGCATAACGAAATTTACTAATAGTGATAGCTGACAAGTAATTTTCTGATTAGAAGGATGATTTGAAAGACATATATGTCCTAAACCGTTCACTTTGAGAAAGTTTTGAATGCAGAGAGAGACTCGTGACTCGTGACTCGTGACTTTAATGTGAGGCCATCAGCCTATTCACATGAGTACGCAACAAGAAAAACAAAAACAACAAAAAACAATTTTATACAATAAAAAAATGTACCATGCTGCAAAAAAACACCCTTCCCATGACAGTAGTACATGCAAAATTCATTTAATTGTACACAAATGCTTTTTGTACGTTTCTTCCTTTTACACAAAAATTTGGTATAAACTCCCCGGAAGGCCCCGTGTTTTTATTATGTTTACAAAGTTTCGATGCCCCATCACCGTGGAAAAAAGGGAAAACCCCCAAATCGGGTTCCCGGGGGTAACCTTGAACTGTGACACGTACTTCTGGGCCCTGTTCTGGGTGTTGGACTTGTGTTGTTCGTTTTCTTTGGGGTTTTTGCTCCCATGGATAAAATTACTAAACCCTTTTACCGCTTCCATGCTCGGTTAGTATTTCTTCGATTATTTTTTTTTAATTTATTTTCCCCTTTTCTTCACCATTTATATCATTTTCTGAAAGACTTGTCGACACTTCCCTCGACAATGGCCAAAATTGCCTGTTGGCCAGAGGAGTTCCTGTGGTCAAACCCCAAATTAAAAATTGAAAAATTTCAAAGCAGCCGTCGGTAAAAAACCAAAAATGCAAAAATAACTGTATTGAACAAAAAGTCAAAACCACACTTTTGATTAGGGGGCAGCCTTTCTTAGAAACGATCAGTCCCCCTCACGCTCCGCTCCGCTCCGCCCCCCCCCCCCCCCCCCCCCCCCCTCCCTTCTAAAGCAGAAGCAAGAGAGAACGAAGGGAAAAATGCGATTTCGCAAGGGACTGTGTGTGTGCTCCCGTTGGGTCACGCGACTTCATGCTGTCAGCTGATTTACTGTTGATACTGAATAAACCTTTTCCTACCTTTTTTTCCTGGTTTACCTTATTTGTCTACTTCATTACTATGGGGTCAATTATTTGTCTGTGTTTCCTTTTGAAACATTTCGTATTTTACATGTGTATGAAATACCGGATTATTACTTATTCAGCCCTTTCCACTTCCAAACATTTTTTCCTTATTTTTACTTGAATTTTTTTTATTTTTTTATTTATTTATTTATTTATTTTTTTTTTTTAAAATTTATACAATTTAACTATATTTGATTCTAAAGCCTTTCTAACCCAACCAAAACCCCCTGACCACATTTACCCCCATATGGTGTTGCCAGTCTCTGCAGTTGCTTCCCCCCATGACCCCCCCCCCCCCTATTCCTATTACTTGGTTGTGCATTCTTGTTCTTTCAATTTGGGTTATAATTACACTTTTTCCCTCTTGTTTACCTTAATTTTTTTACTCTCATAACTGTATTTTTAGTTTTAATTAAATTTACTACACCTCTTAATCCAATCAGGTGTCCCTCTAAATTTCATAACAAAATTAATTAATGTTCATTAATTCCCATATGGTGTTGCCATACATGTACACCCCCACAGGCACACAAAAACTACATATATATTATATGTGTACATTTACAACCTTGATCATTTTCATATGAGGATTCCACCCATATCCTTTTAAAAACGGCCTATTCCCCCTTATTTAAATTTTCCATTTGTAAAATACCATTCATATTCATTCATTACATTTTTTCCCCAAAAAATTTATTCATTTCCTAATTGCTTTCCCTTATATTATTAATTCCTTCCTTTATTCACCCTGGTATCCATTTTAAATTTAATTATCTTTCCAGATATATAGTCATGGATTTGTCAGCCACAATGAGGATACATTTGCTATCTTATTTGTGTTCTTTAACTCTTTTTGTAAATCTGTTTATATCGACACCCCAAAAAATTTTTCAGCTCATTCAGGTATTCATTTTCTATCTATCCCCAGAAACACTTTCCGAGCTAAATTTTATTAACCTTCTCTATATATATATTATCACACACGCCATGTTCTTTTTTTTTAAACATAATTATTTTTGTTTTTTTTTATACATGACATTCACATCCACAATATATAAAAACACACTACACACATCCCTATTGTATATACATAATACACACACGTACACAAGCATAGATGTAACACAAAAGATAAGAAAGATAATGTTTTTTATAGCCCACCCGCCCGCAAAGGGTACATCAGGGCTGTTGTAACAATACACATCACACATTTTTATACTAACACACAATATCCCAAAAATTTATGTACACACCACATCATTATACAAACCTTTTAACGAAAACACTTTTGAATTAGTATAAATCCAAGAAGCAAAAACCCCAGGTCCTTTTTTTGTCTTTTTGTTATTTACACACACTACTACTAATAATAAAAATTTTCAGCCCACATGACTTTTTCATCTTGTTCAGTTCTTGTAGTATTCTCCCCAGTCCATCACCCAATTATAATAGCTTCTTTCCCCCTCATTTATTTAGTTGTGCATTTCCATTATTTCATATTCATTTTTAAACCATATTTTCCAAACATTTTCTTTTCCCATAATTTCCATTCCCATAATTTTACTTAAATTTCCCTCATACAAAAACCTTGTATTCAATTTTATATATTTATTTTTTCATCGTAAATTATGACTAGTCCGTCTTGCTTCATTCTGAGTAAGTTAAAAAATTTGCATTTGTTCATGAATATGCACCTTTCGTGAATTGTTCAATATAAAACCAATCATAATGTGTCTATTAGGTGTCAGTCATATTACTTTCCAATATTGAAAAACCCTTAAAGGGTTAAACCCATGATTAACCCTTCTTAAAGATATTTGTTGTCAACAAAACCTTTTTCAGTGTTAGCACGAAGATTCTTTTTTTTAGTTTTATACATAAACATTCACTAATCAACATTAGATACACATATACAAACAGTTTTAATTCAACTAAAAATCCAAGAACAAAACCAAGCTTTATTTTTGTTTTATATTTGTTTTTTTCTCTGTTTTTTAAAAAGCAAAAAAAGTTACATTGTAGGCACGTGTCATTTTCCTTTTTCATTTTGAAATAGGTTTCTTAGTGAAATTTGTATCCTTATTTCTATAATGTTTTTAAATATTTTTTCCCCCTTAATTGTCTATAACAGGGCATATTTTAAAAAAAGTGTAATTCAGTTTCTTTTTTGGGAAAAAAAGGACATGTTGTAATTGACCCTTGTCTGTGAATTTTTTTTTATGTGTAATTCTTTTCCCCCTAAACGTATCTGGTTAGTGCTTTTCAAAATTTCGCTATCGTAAGGGTTTAAAAAAATTTTTTCAGTATGGTGTGGGTTTGAAAGAGCGGAAAGTTTTAAAAAGTTTGCTTTTTTTTCTATTTTATATCCCAGTTTGCTTATGACAATTAAATATTCTTTGTTTTAATAATAAATAAACTGTTTTCACTCCTCCCCCTTATTTACCCATATTCTGAAAACCCATGTATTCTAAACGTGTTTTTTTCAAATCCCCAATTTTTGGTTTTTTATTTATTTCTTTTTTCTCTTTAAATTGCTTTTTTGGGGGAGTCTTTTTTGTTCCTTTTTTATAATCTTAAAAATCCCAAATTGCCTTTTTGTGATTACGCAATAGGGGTTTCCCAAAATTTCCCCATATTTAAATTATTGGGGTTTTTTTTGCCCCCCCATAATTTTTTTTTTTTTTTTTTTTTTTTTACAGGCGAACAAGTGTATATTTCTATTGTTTTGTATCTGTTAGCCCCCCATGCTCGCGATTAAGAGTAAGGTTTAATTTGAGTGTCAAACAGTTTAAAAGAAAATACCCATATTATATGTCCTAAAACTATCATAGTTTTCATTATTTCCATAATTTTGCCTTTCGCCAAACGTATTCAGAAAGTGAAATGTCATTGAAATTTTAGTTGTCAAGGTAAAACCTGGTATTTAACTGTTTTTATTCTGTTTTGGTCTTTGTAGTAATTTTTCCTTTTTGCCTAAAAGCCCCCTTTCCCAAAAAAACCATTTTTTTTGTTTTTGTAAATTTCTTTTAAAACCTAGGGAAAAACCCGGGCTTGTTGTGGTTCTTTAATTGATTTTGTAAACCGCGGGTGTTAATGATCCCGGGCTATGTCATCTGAAAATAGCTGGAAAAATTTTTCTGCAACAGGAGAAATTGATAACCAGTCTGCCTTTCTTGTAAATTTGTCCCCATTTGTTTTATTAATAGGGGAAAAGTAAAGGGGGACAACAAAAAACCCTTGTTTCATCTCGGGATTGAATAATTCTGTTGTTCAGTTCCAATCTAACACAAGCTTGCTGTTTTGTAAATACCTTTTACATGTTGGCTTTTTGTAGATACTTTATGTTTCTGTGTATTTCCATAGTTTGTCTCTATTTACAGTACAAATTTTTTCTGAAAATCTATAAGTAAAAAAATTTACTTTACGTTTGCCATAGAGGCAATTTGTTATCATTTTGTTAAGTGAAAATGGGGTTAATTTTTAAATATCCCCTTTAAATCCTGTTGTTCCTTACTAATTTTGTTCCGTTTCTGCCCATTGAAAAGTCTTTTGTTGATTTTGCTGAAAAACTTTTTATTGCATAACATGAAATCCCTCTAAAAATTTCCTGGATTTTGCTTATCGCCTTTCTTGTGGAGGTACTTTTACTGACGTGACCATTCGGGGGAATAATTTTTTGGGAACAGTTTTTTGTATAACTTAGTTAATATGGTATTATTTTGCTATTTTTTTAAAAATTTTGGGGGGGTTTATCTTTTCCTGGGATTTTCCCGTTTTTGTTTGTTTATTCTAAAACCCACTTTTTTGTTCTGTTATTTCCCCCTAAAAATTACTATAATTCTTTCCTATTTCCCTTGCTTTCTCTTTCAGTGTCCTATTTGGGGGTTCAATTGCTTTCAAAAGTTCTTTCCCTTTTCCCTGTAATAATGGTAATTTTTTTTTCTTTCTTCTAAAATTTTTTATGTACTCCAGAATTTCGGGGTACCCCCTTTTTTTTGCTAAGTGTATCAAAATCTGTTCCCCGTATTGTTTTTTTTTTTCCTCTAATCATTTTTTGATAAAAATTTCGTTTTTTATTATATATTAACTTTCTTTTTTATATTTAATAGGGTTTTTTTTTTTTATCTATAAATTTAAATTACCAGGCTTTTTTTGTTTCTTTTTTTTCCACTTACATACTTTATCATACCACCCCTTTTGGGGTTTTTTGTCCCCTCTGAACGGATATTTTGCTCTACATTCTCCAGCATTCTTTAGTAATTGATTAAATTTATTATACTTGTATCTATGTCTTGATCAATTTCTCCTTAATTTGTTTAAAGTTTCTTGGCTCTTCAGATTCCATGCAATTTATGTGACTTGGCTTTGGCGGGGCCCATTTTATTTTCTTTGTGAATTTTCTTTTGTTTGTCTTTTGATATCCTGCACTGTACTCAGAAGCTCCATTTTAATTGCATGAGGACTCAATTCTTTTATCCCTAAACAGCTGCAACATTATCGTTAATTCTATGGACATACATAGAAACTATGGGGCCCATTCCTTTCCGAGAAAATTTAAGCATGCAAAGTTTTTTCATATTAAGCCCTTAGGGGGTTAAATTTTTAAAAATTGGCAAAAAATTGATGAGCTTTTTCCGAAACCCTTTATGATTTATCCTTTTCTTCTGCACACACTTCTGTTCCTGCAAATATATCATTTTCATTCAAAATTTAATCCCCCTTCCCCAAAACGAGCATTTAAGTCTCCCCAAATAATAATATTCATTCCCCCTTTTTCAATTGTTACAAATATTTGTTCATATTTTATAGTACAATAAATCCCTTGTCTGATAATAACGGCTATCAACCCGGGTGAATACACACAAGAAAAAAAAATCTCTGTCGATTGTAAAAAATTTTTTTTTGCTTCAAATAATATTTTTTATTTGTATTGACAATGAAAGTACCCAGATAACTCTTCTTTTCAGCTTTTTCAAAACCCCCGAAAAGGTCCCCATTTTTGTATATTTTTTGGTGGACAATAAAGATGTAGAAAAATTCCGGAATTTGTCTCAAAATCAAAAAAGTTTGAGTGAAGTCTCAGATAAACAACAGATGTAAAAAGTATAAATTTAAAAAAATCGGATCTGACAATTTCTCCCGCAGACTTCGACATTCCAACACATGAAGGAGTTTTTTTATTTTTTATCCTTACTTTCCCTTTTCACCTTTATTTTGAATGGCCCCTTTGGGCCTTCCCCCCATTTTTGTTTTTTTGCCCCTTTCCCCCTTTTGGGTTGCTGGTATTTGTACTTTTTTATTGCCCTCATTGTATTGTTTGCGTTGGATCCTGTGTGTGCTTGCTTGCTTGCGTGTTTTCATTTTGCCATTGTCCCCTTTTTGGCCCAGCACCCTTTTTTTCATTCTTTGTTCGTCACCATATCTGCACCCTTTTTTTGTTAATCACTTCTCTTTATCCCCCTGGCATCTCTCTTCCACCATACTTCCCTTTACCCTTTTCATCATCGTGTTTCTTCCTCGTCTCCCCTTTCGTCTGAAAAAGACCCCCCCAACCGCAAAAATTTCAATTTTTCCCCCTCCAAAGCTGTCGGCTCACTTCCGCTCTCATTCACCCCCATCGTTTTTTTTCGCCTTCTTTCTGACAGATTTCTCATTCTCTGGTCCATTCCCTTGCGGTTCTCTCTTTTCCCGTCACTCTTTCCTGTCTTTCTTTCCCTGTCTTTTTCTTCCCCTTTTTTCCCCCATTTTTTTTGCTTCCCCTCTTAACTCTGTCTGTCTCTCTCACCCCCACTTTCCCCCTCAATCACCCCCTCACTCCCCTGTCTCCCCCTTCATCCTCTTCTCTCCCTTCTCCACTCATTGTCCCAGTCCCTGCTCTGTTTTCTTCATATCCCACCCCCCGGCCTTCTCTTGTCTGGTTCCCCCGCTCCTCGTTCCCTTCCAACCGTAGTGGTTTCCCGGAAGTGTACTCTCCCTCCTGTCTTCTCTGCTGCTTGGAAAACTCCACCGGGCCCAAAAATGTTCTGGGTTGTCCTTTGATGTACACCTTTTCCCTTTTAAAAGTACCCAGTTTGCCCTTTTCTCTCAGCTTTCAAAGCACTGTCTGCCCCCTTGTCGTCTTGGGGCCCCCTAATTCCATTTCTCTCATCCCCTCTAGCTTCGGTGTTCTGCATTATCGGTTTTTTTTCTTTTCCCCCTCAAAAGTTTCCTTTAGGGGCGGGATTGTGGCTTCATTTTTGGGCCTTCCCGCTATGGGCCCTCTTACAACATCTTCAGCCCCCTCCCCATCTGGGTTTAAGTTTGCAGTAACTCTTTCATAGTTTTTACAGTCCTCCCTATGGTTTCCTTTTTTCCAAATAGTTACATTGTTCCTCCCGGAAAAACTTTCTAGCCTATCCCGTTCACGTCAATGCAAACCAGTTTTCCCCCCCTGTGTCCGTTTTCTTCCTAAAAGCTCTACTGCTGCATATTATTGTGTGTTTTTTTTTTGTTTCTGCCAGTTCTTTGTAGTTTTTAGTAAACGTATCTGCCATTTTTTGTTTGTTTTTTATCCTTTGTTTATTTGTTCTGTCTGGGTGTGAGTGAATCGGAGAGCGCGTTCGGGTGCTGTGAATTCCCTTTTAGATGCGAGTATCGTGCCATTTGAGATTCCATATTTTTGAATGTGGTTTAATTTCGTTGTATCTTTTTGGCTCTTTTTTTTCTCTTGATGTTGTGCTACCGGCTAGAATTTGGCCGGGAAAACCGTTTACATCATTGCTCAGCAGTAATTTTTCCGTGATAGGAGGGTTCCCGTCAACAAAAATTGTCCCAAGGACACGTAAGCAACTTGGATGCCCCCTTTATAATTGCGTTTGTTGTTTGCCGTAGCAGGTGTGTTTTTACGTCAAACCATGACGTCATCATTGTGGTGTTACATTTTTTCGAACGCCGTTCGCGTACCAGAGGGGGGTGTTTTTTCATAGTCGACGCTGACTGCTAGGCCAAACGCGACAAAAAGTCATCTCCAGTGCACATCTTACCATCAGCGCAAAATAACACAGCCAAGATCCCCAAAGAATCCCCTCATCCCCCGCACTCCCATCGGTCGCCCTTTTTTTCTTTTTATTTTGTTTTTGTTGACCCCCAAAAAGGCCTATCTGGCTCTCCACTCGGCCCTTCCACCATTTTTGTCCTAAATTTACTTTTACAAATTTGCTGCTGCTTCCCCCTCTAGAACAACGCTTAGACACTTCCACAAGTAAAAACACTGATTTTAATCGAGGCTCACATCGCCTTGTTCCTTTCCGCCTCTTGTTGCGCACCCCCCAAGCAGAGAGAGAGAGAGGGGAGAGAGAGAGAGGAGAGGAGAGAGGGAGAGAAAATGCGAAGCAAAAAGCGAATATTTTTCAGATTAAGGCCATAGCCCATACTGAGGGGTGGTACCCCCAATATACCAATATCAATTATGAAATGAGGGGAAAAAACAAAAGAAAGCAAGTACATAGCATCATCAATGTTATTAGGAATACACAGTACG
>JAFLJL010010552.1:0-17500 GCA_018398815.1 Conus ventricosus
AGAACAATGTAAAACTACGGCCCACTTAGGTGAGGGGTTCTGGTCCTGCTTGCTTACCGCTCTATCATTTGTCCATCTCTTTGGAGATCACTATTCCACCTAGAACGCATCTCCGTGCAATGCTGTACATCTATCTGTCCACGCATCCATTTAGCTATTCATCCACCTATCTATCGACCGTCTTATCTATCTATATTCATCTATCCACCTATCTGTATACATCTATGTATCTATCCATCTGTATAATCTAATCCATTCTATCTATTGTCTACTTAGTTATCCATCCATCCATTCATTTCTTTTTTTTTCTTTTTTCTTTTTTTTTTTAAATTTCTCTTTTTTCCCCTCCACCCTGACATATTGGTATACATGGTAACTTGCACATACATGAAATACACATGACATGTGTACTCTCCTCCCCCCTTCCCCCCCCTCTCCCCCCCCCCCCCCCTCCCCCCCCCCCCCCCCCCCCCCCCAGACACATATACACTCACTACTCTCTTCTGATATTACTTCCATGGGTATGCAGGAGAAGTTTGATTAATTTGACAAAAAAAGAATAAATAAAACAAACGTCCAAAGGACTCAAGCAAAGGGTTCAACAAAACAGGCCCTGATACAAAAACCAACTGTTCATTGTACTGTGCCAACTAACCCTCCAAAGAGTGCATTATATCTAAGGTCGGAACATCTCTGTTTCAGCATGCAAAGAAAACCTTGAGTACTTGGCATTGCATTGGTCATGGATACTTCAAATATGTAATACTTGCCGTAAACAGATGTAATTGAGTCCAAAATCTGTTTCAGTACCTTCTTTACAAGCCAGATATTGATCAAGGTGTCTGACAGAGTAAAACAAAACTACAGTGTTGACAACTGGAGGTAAGAATTTGGTTAAGGTCATTCCAAAATGGTTAACAATATCACAATCCCATAACAGTGTTGTATTGTCTGAGTTTCTGTTTGACAGAAATTACATATTGGATTCATCGACAATATTACAGTCATACAGGTATTTTCTGTGGGCAGTATACGATGTAATACCCTCAATTGGAACCATTTCATCTTTATGTCATGAAACTTACTACATTGTTTGAAGATATTAAACCAGTTGAGATCTCAAAAACACTGTTCCACTTTAACACTGCTGAAGAACGAACATCTGACCCATAAGTATAGATTGGACACATCTTTCCTCCTTCTTTGATAGATTTCCAAATTTTGTGTCTGCTATAACGGTTCTTAGAATCAAACTTAATTCCAAACTTTAGTTGATATTGCACTATAGCATTTTATAATGCCATTGTACAACAGAAAATTAGTTCTATTGAGATTGGGTACAGGTCACTGAACTCTCTAAAGGTAAGAAATCTATTTATTATGTACATCGAATAATTGATGGATAAATAGAATATTTTCGTCAAACCATTGTTTAAACAAATACAACATGTCTGTCCCTCAATATATGGCTGTTATAAATGAATGCATTCAGCCAAAAATTCGGCAGGCTTTGATGGAAGACATTTCCGGTAAAGACGCTTGTAATGTCTCAGGACATCTGTCCAAAAAGAGTTTTTACAACATTTCAGACAAGTATGCACATATTCTTCCCCCAGTTTAGCTAGCTTTACAAACTTTGGAAATAAATCAAAAACAAAAGTCTGTAGACTTCCTTCATAAGTTAACCTTTTAAGCCAGGATAGCTTCAGAGAGGTAATATATGCTTGTACATCAATCATCTGCAGCCCACCATCAACATATGGTTTACAGACGACACTTTTCTTTATTTTAGCAGGTTTATTGTTCCATAAAAAAGCAAATAGAGACGACTGTAATTCTTTAACAAATTTCACTGGTGGATCAGGTAAATTTATTAAAAGGTAAGTAAGTTTTGACATGACTAGTGTTTTCATTATTGTTATCCTACCTAGTGGAGAAAGACCCTCTTATTCCATTTACCCATAATCTTCTGATATTGTGAATTTTCCATGATAGTTTATTTCGGTCATTCTTTTCAGGTCTAAGCAAAAACTGAATACCCAAGATTCTAAAAATCCCCGGATTCCAGCAAAAGTTTTCATCAACGGAGGTATCTTATGCGTGAGTGTTTCAACTTCCGACCCAGACTATGTTGTTTTTTTCATTATTGATTTTTAGACCGGACATCTGGGCAAAGAATCTTAATATTTTTATGGTTTTCTTTGAATGATTTTCGGACCCATCAAGACTTATATTAGTGTCGTCTGCGAACTGCGAACAGCAGGACCTCCTGCCTTCCTATCTTAATGCCTTTAATGTAATGATTTTGTCTAATAAGAAGTGACAGAACCTCTGCTCCAATTAGATACAAGTAAGGTGAGCAGGGGTCCCCCTGCCCGCACTCCACGTCTGACTGGAAACCACTTTGAATACTGTCCATTTACAGACACACAGGATATTATACTATTGTAAAAGGTGGAAATCCACTTTATCATATCCGGTCCAAAATTGAAAACCATTAGTGCTTTATTCAAAAAAGACCAGGAGATACTATCGAACGCTTTTCAAAATCTATACTGAGAAGCAAACCCGGAATACCTTCTTCTTCGTATACTGTAGTACGTCATAGATTTTTCTAATATTTTCACCAATGTAACGCCCGCTCATGAAACCCTTTTGATCATCATGGATTATTTTTGGCAAAATATATTTTATTCGGTTAGCTATTGGGCCGAGGCATTTTGTACGCAGTGTTCAATAGGGAAATTGGCCTCCAATTTTTCTAATATTGTCTTTGTGTAACTGACATACATTGTTTCTCAAACCCATCGTTTAATGATCTGACCAAAAAGGTACCTATATCTGCAAAGAAAAATTTATAAAATTCTACCGTAAAGCCATCAGATCCAGACTCTTGTTATTATTCATATTCTTTAACGCTACGCCGATTTTCATTTAGAGTCAATGGTCCTTCCAGCTGATTTCTTTCTTCTTGTGTAGTTTATTGGCATCCTTGATAATTTGATCAAGATCTACATTTCTTACATCCTGATCTGAATATAACTGTTCATAGAAGCCTTCAACTTCTTTTAGGATATCTGCTTGATCAGAAATAATCTTACCCTCGTTACATTCAAGAAAACTCATTGAGCGGTCTACGAAATTCCTACTTTCCAAACTACAAAGGATCAACTTGGTTTTTCCCCCTCTAGAATCCATTTAACTCTAGATCTGATATTATGCCTTCAGTTTTCTTTTCTCGCAGTTTCTTGTAGTTCTAATTTCAATTGCTCTAACCCATCTAAGTTTTCTTCGTTAACACTTGAACTCAAGTCAGAAATCCTAGTTTCGAGTTCCGTTTCCCGTGCTGAGTCAGCTTTTTTTTTTATAACATGAGTAGGAAATTGTTTTCTCACGTACTTTTAATATCAACATTTCAAAGATAATTGATCGGTGATTGTAAACTGAAGCATATCATTAGGCATCTTTTCAATATCCTCAGGCTTATATACAGGTAGCGCATATTCTTTTTTTAACTCTAATATTACTTTTTCACTTCATCTACATATTTTCCATCTTTTAACAAAGAGTTATTGAATTTCCAGAATTGCCTGTCTCTTTTCTGTCTTCAGTTCTAAAACATACATCAATAATAGAATGGTCAGAGCGGTAGCTACATCCAATGCTAGAACCACTCACTTCAGACAGTAGGGATTCTGAAGTTAAAAAAATAATCCAACCTACTTTGCTTTACAGTATTGAATTTGCGCCAAGTATATTTGTTCACATTTGGGGGTAATGTTCTGAAAACATCAATCAAATCATGAGCTGCCATTCGATCCTTTACTGCTTCCGAGTTTTAGGTCTATTTGGTTGTTAGAATAACTTCTTGCATCAAGTTTTCCATCTAGAACCACATTCCAATCCCCTCCCAAAATAAGTTATCATTACCAAACTGTTCTATAGTGGCACTCAACGTATTAAAAAAATCTGGATTATCTCCAGCGCTGGGCCCATATAAACTGGCTAGTGTTATACGATTTTTTAGAAACTCTACATCTAACAGAAGAAACTGTCCTGCCGGATCTCGAAGCACATTGTGTACTTTATGTTCAAAGTTATTATTAAATAGAATTGCTACTTCCATTTTTATTTGTTTCAGCCCCTGCCAACCATACTGAATAACGCCAGTTTGACCTAATAAAATTTTCTTGCTTAGATGGAAGATGAGTTTCCTGTAAAAGATAGATGTTATTGTTCTGCTTTCTTAGGAATTCAAACACATCCTTCCTTTTTTAAAATCATTTAGTCCGTTACAGTTTAGAGAACATACTTTAAATCCCATTGATTTTGTGCTTAACCTCTTGTATGCCATCTTATTACATCGGTGATCTCACCACAGGTACAAAGCCCATAGTTAGTATCACTCCGTGTCTGCAAATTTTCCGCTCCTTAATATTAGTAGTTCTATTTGTACACATGATCCCACAAACAACAAACAAGACCCAGGGTCTTTCAAAATGGAACCAATCACATTCCGCATTAAAAGAAGACCCATGTAAACCCACATACACTGTATACAAGAACCAAAAGAATACATCAACATGTACAAAAAAAGCAATCAAAAGCTTTTCTCAAAGAAGTTCCTCTATCTCTCCGCAACCCATGACACAAACATTCATTTATATTTTTCTTACCACTTTCTCTCTTTCTTTCCACAATGTTTATGAACAGTTGCTCTCTATGACATGTCAAACTGCAAACATATTTGTTAGGAACAGCAAATATCCAAAGTACGAGGGGGTCCTAGCACGATTACTAGACTCTACCAACTCAACATTGTTCATAAAACCATCAAGTAAGTGTGCGAGTGTGTGTGTGTGCGTGCGTGTGTGTGTGTGTGTGTGTGTGTGTGTGTGTGTGTGTGTGTGTGTGCATGCGTGTGCGTGTGTGCGTGTGTTATGCGCGCGCGTGCCCATCGTGTGTGTGTGCGCGCGCGCACATGTGTGTGTGTGTGTGTGTGTGTGTGTGTGTGTGTGTGTGTGTGTGTGTGTGTGTGTGTTGTAGTGTGTGTGGTGTGTGTGTGTTGTGTCGCGCTCGCGCGCGCGTGCGTGTGTGTGTGTGTGTGCGCGTGTATGTGTGTGTGTGCGTGCGTGTGTGTGTGCGGCGCTGCGTGCGTGTGTGTGTTATGTGTGTGTGTGTGTGTGGTGTGTGTGTATGTGTGTGTGTGTGTGTGTTGTGTGTGTGTGGGTGTGTGTGTGTGTGTGACTGTGGGCCTGCATGTGTAAATCTGTGTGCGCGTGCGTGTTCATGTCTTTTAGTCATGCATGGTGGCCGAGGGGGGAAATGCAGAGGCTCTCCACAGGCCAATAATCACCACCATCATCATCATCATCAACAGCATCATCGACAAGAAAAAAACAAACAGACTCATGAGAAAAAAAGGTTAATAAGCTGTCATGTGACGTAGCCTCACATCAAGGCATGTGACGCTCCATCACATGTAGTTAGTGATATGAATCATTTCCCCGTGCCACAATTAAAGGAAGAATATTCATATGGCTTGACTAGTGTAGCGGGCGTCCCCAAAATAATTGTGAGTATGACTCATTCAAGAAACGAATGTGGTCATTGGGTGAAAGTGACCACTGAGTGATAGTTTAACAAGGCTGGTAAGGTAAGGTGCTGGTCGTGTTGCATGTTATGACACTGAGATCTCCGTGAATGCTGTACATCTATCTGTCACGCATCCATTTAGCTATTAATCCACCTATCTATCGACCGTCTTATCTACTATATTCATCTTTCCACTATCTGTATACATTTGTATCTATCCATCGTATATCTAACCATTCTATTATTGTCTACTTAGTATACATCCATCAATTATTTCTTTTTTTTCTTTTTTTTTTTTTTTAATTTTTCTCTTTTTTCCTCACCTGACATATTGGTAGTAATGGTAACTTGCTCATACATAATATACACATGACTTGTGTACTCTCTCCCCCCTTTCCCACCTCGCCCCCCCGACCCACCCCCCCCAGACACATTTACACTCACTACTCTCTTTCTGATATTTACTTCCATGGGTATGCAGGTGAAGTTTGATTAATTTGACAAAAAAAAGGAATAAATATAACAACGTCCCAAGCGACTCAAGCAAGGTTTCAACAAAAACAGGCTGATACAAAAGCCATGTTTTTGTACTGTGCCATATACCTCATAAGAGGCATTTATCTAAGTCGGAACATCTCTGTTTCAGCATGCAAAGAAAACCTTGAGTACTTGCATTTGCATTGGTCAGGGATACTTCAAATATGTAATTCTTGGCCAGTAACAGATGTAATTGAAGTCTAAATCTGTTTCAGTACCTTCTTTACAGCCAGATCTGATCAAGGTGTCTGACAGAGTAAAACACAATACTACAGTGTTGACAACTGGAGGTTAGAATATGGTTAAGGTCATTAAAATGTGTTAACAATATCCAATCCATAACAGGTGTTGTATTGTCTGAGTTTCTGTTTGCCAGAAATTTCATTTGATCTTCGACAATATTACAGTCGTACAGGTATTTTTGTGTGGGCAGTTGACGATGTAATACCTTCATTGGAACCATTTCATCTTTATGTCATAGTATCTTACTTTACATTGTTTGAAGTATTAAACAGTTGAGATCTTCAAAAAACTGATCCACTTCTTTAACATGCTGAAGAAGAACATGCTCATAGTATAGATTGGACACTCTTTCCTCCTTCTTTGATAGTTTTCCAAATTTTTTGTGTGGCTATTACGGTTATTGAATCAAAACTTAATTCCATATTTAGTTGATATTGCACTATAGCATTTATAATGCCATTGTACACAGAAATTAGTTCTATTGAGTTTTGGGTACAGTTCACTGAACTCTCTTATGGTAGAAATTATTTTATGTCATCGAATAATTGATGGTTAAATAGAATATTTTCGTCAAAACCATTGTTTAACAAATAATACTAGTTGTCCTCAATATTTTGGCTGTTATAATGAATGCATTCAGCCAAAAATTCGGCAGGCTTGATGGGAAGGACATTTCGTTAAAGACGCTTGTAGGTCTCTGGACATCTGTCAAAAGAGTTTTTATCAAATTTTCAGACACGTTGCACATATTCTTCCCCCAGTTTAGCTAGCTTTACAATACTTTGGAAATAAATCAAAAACAAAAGTTTTTTTCTGTAGATTCCTTCATAAGTTAACCTTTTAAGAAGGCAAAGCTTCAGAGAGGTAATACTTAGCTTGTTACATCAATCATCTGCAAGCCCACATCAAATTTGGTTTTACAGAAGAAACTTTTCTTTATATTAGCAGGGTTATTGTTCATAAAAAAGCAATAGAGACGACTGTTATTCTTTAACATATTTCATGGTGGTTCAGGTAAATTTATTTAAAGGTAAGTATGTTTTGACATGACTAGTGTTTTTCAATTTTTTTATCCTACTTGTGGAGAAGATCCCTCTTTTTCCATTTACCAATAAATCTTCTGATATTGTGTAATTTTCCATGATAGTTTTTTTCGGTATCTTTTCAGGTCTAAGCAAAAACTGAATACCAAGATTCTAAAATCCCGGATTCCAGCAAAGTTAGTTTTATCGCGGACGGTATATTATGCGTGAGTGTTTCATACTCTCGCACCCAGATCTATTTGTTTGTTTTTTTCATTATGATTTTTTGACGGGACTTCTGGGCAAAGAATCTTATTATTTTTATGGTTTCTTTTGTATGATTTTTCGGACCCATCAAAGACTCATATTAGTGTCGTCTGCGAACTGCGTCAGCCAGGACCTCTGTTCCTATCTTAATGCCTTTAATGTAATGATTTTGTCTATTAAGAAGTGACAGGAACCTTGCTCCTATTTGATACATGTATGGGAGCAGGGTGTCCCCCTGCCGCACTCCACGTTCTGATGGAAACCACTTTGAATACTGTCCATTTACAGACACACAGGTTTTTATATATTGTACAAGGTGGAAATCCACTTTATCATATCCGGCCAAAAAATTGAAGAAACCATTAGTGCTTATTCAAAAATAGACAGGAGTACTGTCGGAACGCCCTTTCAAAATCTATACTGAGAAGCTAACGGAATACCTTCTTTTCGGTATATGTTGTACGTCATAGATTTTTTTCTTATATTTTCACCTATGTAACGCGTCATGAAAAAAAACCCTTTATGATCATCATGGATTATTTTTGGCAAAATATAATTTATTCGGTTAGCTATTGGCCGAGGCAATTTTTGTACGCAAGTGTTCTATAGGGAAATTGGCCTCATATCTGTTTTCAAATATTGTCTTGTGTAACTGACATCATAACATTGTTTTCAAAAACCTTCGTTTAATGATCTGACCAAAAAAGTACTATATCTGCAAAAGAAAATTTATAAAATTTACC
Organism: Conus ventricosus; assembly: GCA_018398815.1. Taxonomy (NCBI): domain Eukaryota; kingdom Metazoa; phylum Mollusca; class Gastropoda; order Neogastropoda; family Conidae; genus Conus; species Conus ventricosus. Next base: position 8,408 of record JAFLJL010010552.1, read on the forward strand.
GTTTAATGCCATAGATCAGGACTTTGTTTTTATTCATATTTTAACGTACGCCGATTTCATTTAGAGTTCATGGTCCTTCAGTGAATTTCTTTCTTCTTGTGTTAGTTTATTGGCATCTTGTAATTTGATCAGATTTACATTTCTTAATTGATCTGAATATAAACGGTTATAGAAGCCTTCAATTCTTTTCGGTATTGTTGATCACGAAATAATTTACCTCGTTACATTCAGAAAAAATCAGTGAGCGTTCTACGAAATTCTACTTTCCAAACTACAAGGATAACTTGGTTTTTCCCTTAGAATCATTTAAATTCTAGATATGTATAATTATGCTTCAGTTTTCTTTTCTCGCAGTTCTTGTAGTTTAATTTCAATTGTCTAACCCATCTAAGTTTCGTCGTTAACACTGAATCAAGTCAGAAACCTAGTTTTCGAGTTGTTTCCCGTGTGGAGTCAGCTTCTTTTTTTTTTGATAACATGAGTAAGGAATTGTTTTCTCACGTACTTTTAATATAAAAATTAAAAGATAATTTGATCGGTGATTGTAAATGAAAGATTCATAGGCATCTTTTCAATATCTCAGGCTTAATAGTCAGGTTAGCGCATATTCTTTTTTTAACTCTAATTATACTTTTTTCTCTGTCTCTTACATATTTTCCATCTTTTAACAAAGTGTTAGTGTAATTTCCAGAATTGCCTGTCTTTTTTTTCCTGGTCTTCAGTTTAAAAAACCATACACAATAATTAGATTGGTCAGAGCGGTAGCTACATTCTAATGTAGATCCACTCATTCAGACAGTAGGGATTTGAAGTTAAAAATATAATCCAACCTACTTTGCTTAACAGTATTGAAATTTTGGCCACGTATATTTGTTCAATTTGGGGGTAATGTTTCTGAAAAACATCAAATCAAATATGAGCTGCCATTCGATCTTTACTGCGTTCGAGTTTTAAGGTCTATTTGGTTTGTTAGATTAACATCTTGCATCTAGTTTTCCATCTAGGAACAATTTCAAATACCCTCCCCAAAATTAAGTTATCATTACCAAATGTTCTATAGTGGCACTCAACGTATTAAAAAAAATTGGCTTATCTCCAGCGCTGGGCCCTTATAATGGGCTCGTTTTATCGATTTTTAGAAACTCTCATTACCGAAGATATGTCCTGCCGGATCTCGAAGCAACATTGTGTACTTTATGTTCAAGTATCATTAAAATGGAATTGTACACATTTTTATTGTTTCAGCCTGCAACCATACTGAATAACGCAGTTTGACCTAATAATTTTTCTTGCTTAGTTGGAAGATGAAGTTTCCTGTAAAAGATAGAGTTATTGTTCTGCTTTTTAGGAATTAAACACATCCTTCCTTTTTAATATATTTTAAGTCCGTTTACAGTTTAGAGATCATACTTTTAAATCCCTATGATTTTGTGCTTAACCTTTGTGTGCATCTTATTACTCGGTGATCTCACGCAAGGTACAAAGCCATAGTTAGTAATCTCCGTGTCTGCAAATTTTCGCTCCTTTAATATTAGTAGTTCTATTTGTAAATGATCCAAAACAGCAAACAAGACAGGGTCTTTCAAAATGGAACATTCATTCCGCATTTAAAGAAGACCCTTGTAAACACATACATGTATACAAGAACCAAAGGAAACATAACATGTACAAAAAAAGCAATCAAAAGCTTTTCTCAAAGAAGTTCCTCTATCTATCCGCAACTGACACAAAACATTCATTTATATTTTTCTTCCATTTCTCTCTTTCTCTTCACATGTTATGAACAGTTGCTCTCTATGACATGTCAACTGCAAACATATTTGTTAAGGAACAGCTAATATCAAATCGGGGGTCTATAGCACGATTATAGATACAACTCAACATTGTCATTAAACCATCAAGTAGTGTGCGAGTGTGTGTGTGTGGTGGTGTGTGTTAGTGTGTGTGTGTGGTGTGTGTGTGTGTGTGTGTGTTTCTACTGGTACTGTGTGCGTAGTGTGCGTGTTGTGTAGCGGAGGGTGCCATGTGTGTGTGTGCGCGCTGCGCACTTGGTGTGTGTGTGTGTGTGTGTGTTGTGTGTGTGGGTGTGTGTGTGGGTGTGTGTGTGGGTACGTGTGTGTGTGTGTGTGGTGTGTGTGTGCGCGCTCGCGCGGGGCGTGGTGTGTGTGTGTGGGTGTGGGTGTATGGGTGTGTGTGCAGTGGTGGTATTTTTGTGTGTGTGGCGCGCGTGCGATGTGTGTGTATGTGTTGTGTGTGGGTGTGTGTGTGTGTGTGTTTGTGTGTGTGTGTGTGTGTGTGTGTGTGAGTGTGTGTGTGTGTGTGTGTGATGTGGGCTGCTGTGTAAATCTGTGTGCGTGGTGTTCATGTCTTTTTAGTCATGAAGTGTGTGGCTGAGGGGGAAGAAATGAGGGCTCTACAGGCCAATACTCACCACATCATCATCATCATCACAGCATTCTCGACAAGGAAAAAACAAAAGGCTCATGAGGAAAAAAAAAGGTTAATAAAGATGTTATGTGACGTGCCCTCACATCAAGGCATGTGACGCTCATCACATGTAGTTAGTGAGATGGATCATTTCCCGTGACCCAATTTAAGGAAGTATTTTCTTATGGCGTGACTTGTATAGCGGGCGTCCCAAAAATAATGTGAGTATGACTCATTCATGAAACGAATGTGGTCATTGGGTGAACGTGTCATGAGTGATAGTTTAACAAGGGGCTGCTGGTAAGGTAAGGTGTGGTCATGTGTTTTGAACACGGGTATGCATACTAGGAGAAGGGGGGAAAAGAGTCGTTTTAACACTGCAGATTGCTAGAGACTCGAACCTGTCAGGACGGTGGTCCTCTTTGTGACAGTCATTACAGCCTTTCACCTTCACCTTTACCTTCACCCTTCATCTTTCGTCCGTGAGTTGTTGAAGATGGCATGGTTCGTGAGGAACATACCGTAGTTCAGACCCAGGCAAGTGCATACTCCACGGGGGAGGAGTTGAAGCTCGACGTTTTCAAGAGACAGAAGGAACTAGGAAGAGAAGTCGAGACTCGTATTCAGGACAGGAGGAATGCGAGGGGGGCAGTATATTGTCTCGGAGAGACAGGGTATTGAGAAAAAGCAGGGGAGCTTTTTCTTGAGGCAGGGCAGGTCCTCAGTGATTATACGGGAGTTATGTATTTCCTGGTTCGGACTATTTTTGGATAAAGGACTGTGAAGGCATAGCTTTATAGAAAAAGGGGAACTAGACTAGTTTATCTCTCGCTGTGAGGAGAGATACATAGTGTGCAGATTTATTTTGTCTCTCGGTGTGAGGAGAGATACATGTGTGATGATTGATTTTGTCTCTCGATGTGAGGGAGAGATACATGTGTGCAGATTTATTTGTTTCTCTGTGTGGAGAGAGATAGATAAGTTGTAAACTGGTTTACCAAGTGGTTATGATTTGTCAATTGTTTTCTGAGAGAGGGGGAGAAGAAAAATTCGGTAGTTGCGCCTTTTGGTGTTGGAAAGATTGCGTGTGGTATGGTGTAATGCTGTCATCGAATGCGGGTTATGCATGAGTGACAGTGTGAATGTGGTGACCGACTCAGTTTCACCGGTAGGCTGCCGTTTGTTTCCCGGAAAAAAAATGTAAGGATTTCTATTTGTGCCCTCAAGGGTTTGAGGGGAAGAGGAAAAAAAAAAGGATTTCTATTTGTACCTCAAGGGTTTGAGGGAAGGGAAAAAAAAAAAAAAGAAATTAGAGGTCTTGATGTGTATAATATTTTGCATTTTGTTGTTGTTTTTTTGCTATTTCTTTATGTGTTTTGGTAGTGGCTTGCATTTCTTTTGGTTGCTCTACTCGTTAGGGTTTTTTTTTGGTGGATTTCTTTTGACCTTTCCCAACCTCAGGACAGAGTAAGATATAGAGCTCAACCTTCTCTTGCTCGAACCTGGCAGCAAGGGGGCAGGGCCGTTGAGGAAATCGTGTCCTTCCATAGAGGATTAGGAATTTTTGTCCCCTGCCCAGGATGATTGCCTAACCTTTCTGCGTTTAGCAGGGGGACATGGCGTTGGGGAGTCAATGTCTTTCCCTTCTCATAAATATCTTTCTTTCGCTTTCCTATTGTTTTCAGTTTTATTTTTCCCCTTGCCCTCTAGAGTGTGGGATCAACTCTCCTCCGTCACGTAATAGTGTAGGTGGTGGTACCGCGTGATTACCGTCTGTAATAAAAATTTATCTTTTGTAATTTTTTTATTCTGGGTGTGGTGCGAGTTTTCTTGAGTTTGAGTGAATGTGCATTTATTAATTGAAGGGGTTTATTATTTAGCATTAATTGCTGTAGTGTTGGTATATTGTGCGAGTGATTTGTTTTTTTCCGTCTCAGTTCACGGGAGACAGTGACACTAGTGTGCTGTCGTGGGCTTCTTTTGCTTTTATTGATTTTTGCTCACTATTGGTCTGTGTATCCTCAATCTAAGATTTTCCTTTTCACTTTTTTCAAAACCTCTTAACCTTCTCCTCAATAGGCTCCTTCAGTTTCTTCTTTCAACATTTTCATCTTTTAGGTAGGATTTCCGCTAGTTTGCTGTTTCTTCCTCTTTTTGTTTGTTTGTGTTATTCCATTTGTTTTGTTAATTTATATTCATTTTTTGTATAAGGCGGTACATTTGTTTTTGTAAATCTGTGTGAAATTAAGTAAGAAAGAAAGACTGACAACACGTACATTTAAGAAACTAAAACTATATAAAGTATTATTTTCAGGAAAATTTAATGTGTGTTATTTCATTTCTTAGGGTAACAGTTTTTGCATTAAATTTAAATTTGTTTTCTAAAATTCAAATTGATAGCGTTGCAAAAGGATTTTTGGGAAAAATCCATTCAGGCTTTCATATCTACCCTGTTTAAGTAAGATTGTTTTTGTTTATTCTGAAATTGAATTTGTATTTGTATATACTCTCATCTACGAGTTTTGTGACACATAACATTTATTTTATAGTTATTTTTATTCTACTTTGAGATTGTTTGGTGTTTATATCTGACGATTCATTATGGTTGATTTTGATAAATATGTTAACAAGCGGAAGCTTGGGTTTGATGGGAGAAAACTTATCATTATGTGCAACAATGCAATAGTTAGGGCAGACAGGCTTAAGACAGAGGGAAGCTGAAGAAATTAGACTTATCGCGGGCAGTGAGACATAGACTAGAGACGGAAGAAATGGACTACAGAGGTGCTGAAGAAAATAGAAACTTTTTAAACTTTAAAAGGGGGGGAGGAGGGAAGAAATAGGAATACAGAGGGAAGTTTGAAGAAATTTGACTAAGAGGGTAGCTAAATTGGAGGAAAAAAGATTAAGAAGGGAATCTGAAATTGAAGAAAAAAGATTATTACAGAGGAAGCTGTTGCTGTAGAACGTCAATTAGTTGAGACAATTAGAACTAGAGCTGATGCTGTAAATTTAAAGTAATACAGGCATCAAGAGAACCTCCACAGTTCCACAGTCGGTTCCGCAGCCGCGCCTCAACCAAAAGCGGCCATATTATTTTCCATAAGTTGCCGCCTTTCGAGGAAAAAAACGGAATGACATAGAAGTTTTCTTTTCCGTTTTGTAAGTCAGCAAAAGCATCTTGTGGTTGGCAAAGGAAAAGTGGACTTTGTATATTGGTCGTTGTTTTTAGGGTAGGCGCTTTGACCATTGTACACTCAACTGGAGCGAAACACAATTTAACTTGGGATCAGTTGAAGAAGAACAAAACTCTCACGAAATTTCAAGGTTCATGCTGTTCGTTTTTCACGTACGTTTCCGTTCTGTGCGCCTGAAAATGGAGAGTCGTTTCGTCGTTTGATGCATGTGTCATTTGTTTGGATCGATTGATGATTTTATCTAAAACGAACAAGACTTTTCGTCAATGCGAGATCTCTTTTAGAGAACACTTTTCCAGAGGTGAGCAAAGATCTTGCCAATTCCTTAAAGGAAAGGCATATTTGAAAAAAGTTTTGTGGAAAGTGGTCAGATGGTGATCCGTATTGTGTCGCTCCACCACAGTATAAGGCGTGGTAGGAAAGGGAGAATTTTCATCTTTGTGTCTCTTGGTCATGTTCTATCCATCAGGACTGGGAAAGTTAAGAAAGGGAAATCGAGGGTCATTTTTGAGTCCTCAAGGATATACTATCTAGGAACGCACAGGGTTCTTTCCGTCGGTTCGAGTGACTTTCGTCATTACCCAGTACTCACGCTGGAAAGACCTTACTTTAGCAAACGTTCGAGTCGTGGACAACGACCACGTAGAACTTTTGGGCAGGTCGTGGGCCAGAACAGAATGTTCACAACTCAGTCAGCTGCGATTGACAAATGCGCTGTTCTTTTTGGTGCTGGCACGTACATTGAAAAGAATTGCCTTTCAGACCGGGTGATTCAAATACCGCGTTATTAGGTTCCCACTGATTGTGAAGACGGCCTTGTATTGACAACCAGCTTCATCTGTTGTGGACTGGTGTAAGAAACGGAGCCATCAATGGATTGCAGGCTTCGGTTTTGCGAGTCATGGGGTCGCACCACTGTGGTGTACGGAAATCTTTCGGCTTCAAGACAGTATTCTACAATGTCCAAAGTGTTTAGGGTCGTTGGAGGCAAGATTGCAACGTTTCGTGGCGAAATTTTAGTCGAACACCGTACTACTCCGGCTCTTTCTTACCGTCTGTGTCATTGATATCCCAGTCTGCGGACTTTGATTTCTTGGGCAATTTGCCAGGTTGTCGTACAGTACATGGTGGTGTGGAGGATGTTTGTTCCTGGTCTTGTGAGTTACTAGATCATTACGTCATAGAGCGGGAAAGGCTACAAAGCGCTAAGTCTCAAAATGGAATGAACTCCAGATTACCCGATGATTTAAAGAAAATGCCAGGAAAAGACGAGACGCTGACGCAATACTTTCTGCTGCTAAACAGACTGTCACTGACGTACAAAGGGATAACCAAGTTACATATGGTCTTAACAGTCTTACAGGTGTGTTCACCTTGGACAGGACAACAGGACAGGAGGTGGTTCCAAAACCCACTTAGAGAAACAGTGCTGCACACGGTCATGATGCATTGTTCGCTGGTCACTGTGGATCAAAAGAACATTAAAGAGAGTGTTGATTCTTTTTATTGGCGGTGTCACAAAGGAAGTTACGAAATACTGCGCTCATGTGAATCTGCAAAAGACATATCAGAAAGGGTCGCGTCCCTTGATGAACTTTGCACAAAATGCTTCTCATTTCCGTTCTTTAGGAAGGTAGTATGAGATCTGGTTTTGCTTTACCATCTGGTCTTCTTGGGATATCGCTATATCTGCACTTTGTTGGATACGGCGCAAGGTATCCAGAAGCGATTCATGAAGAAAATTGATAAGTAACTGTCGTGAAAGCCTTACTTGCAGATTTTTTCCAGAGTGGGTCTTCCAGACGAAATTCTCTCGGATTGTGGAGCCCTTCATTTCTGATTTAATGAGAGAAATGTACAGACTGTTGTCAATCTTTATTTCAACACGCATATCATCCCCAATCGAAATGGCATGGTTGAACGTTTCATGGAACGTTAAGTCATTTGAGAAGGTTGCAAGCAAGAGCCCCAGAATGTGGATCGTTTCATACCGGCTTTGCTTTTGCATACAGGGAAATGCCCGACGAACGCTGGGATTTTACCATTTGAGCTTCTTTTCGGACCATCACCAAGGGGGTTCTTTGGATCTGTGCTGGACACAAGGACGGGAATAAAAGACGGACATACCTGACAGTAAAATGTTTCCAATTGTTTATGAACTGCAAAATCGTTTGAAGGATGCTATGTGAGTTGCTCAACAGTAGCTGATGGAAAACAGTGTGTACAGGTCTTTCAGACAGGAAAAGCAAGGCTTTTCCTTTAGTTGTAGGGGTTAAGTCCTTGTATTACTACATGATGAACTTAACAGGCTTCGTGTTATGTGGAAGGGTCCTTTTAGGTGGTGAAAAACTTTTTGAAGTAAAAGATAAGATCAAATTGCAAACAACTGAGAAGGTAGTTCATTGGGAACATGTTGAAGAAGTATTGTTGAACTTACATTGTTGCCATGAACCCAGTTCGGTTGAGTGGATTGTCCTGTGTCAGGGAAATGATGTCAAAAATGACAGACATTATCAGTGATTGAATTTGTACCCAATGTACCGTACAGAGAAAGATTCAAAAGGATAGAAGAACAGCAATGTAGGAGTTTGTTAAATTCTACCAGTGCAGATGATGTTGTACCCATGCTATTATGTCTATCAAAGGGAAACCTTGAGGATGTGGTCTGTCGAATGATTTGTTATACTCAAACAGAAAGCTCAAAGACATTTTTGAAAAGACTTTCAGGATGTGTTGCGGATCCAGGTAACGTAATTGGTTTTTTGGAACCATAGTATTCAGTTAACTTCTGAAATCCAGGTGCGCACACGCCCATACCCCTTCATTTGCAAAAAAAGAGGTGGTGAGAGAGAAATCATTGTAATGCTGGATTTAAAGGTGATAGAACCTTTCTACATCTCCGTACAGCTCACCAGTGGTATTGGTGGACAAAACCTGATGGATCGTGCGTTTTCTGCATCTGATACAGAAAAGTAACTATGATCACTGTGTTCGATGCGGAGCCTATCCCCCGACATTGAAGAACTTTGTGTCAGGTCTCAAGAAGGGAAACTATTTGTGAGAAAGTTATACTTGACTAAGGAATTTCACTTACTGTTGATCAGTGCCTGGAACACAAAATGTCATGAAGAATTTTTTGTAACGTGCGTGAATATTCATGGAAAATGTAAACTGTCTTCATAGGGAAAGACTATTCCTGTTTTTTGTCTTTCTTAATGATTAACGGTGTGATCACTTTTGGACGGTGCATTGTATGTACTGACGATTTAAATCAAGTCGTATATATGCATATGTTGCTTATTGATGTGATATATGTTTTGCAAGAAACAACTAATTGATGTTGAAGTAATACATATTTATTCTTTGGTAACAATGGAAAATATCAGTACTATTTATGTCTAACTGGCTTGTGACGATGAATCTATCTGTATGGTGTGATGAGCAATAATCTTTATTTAGTAAATGTATA
>JAFLJL010010552.1:22500-34752 GCA_018398815.1 Conus ventricosus
CTGCAATGCGGAACTCATTATTATTCAACGCCGCGTGTGCGCGCTAGCCAATGGCTAGGAAGTATGGACATCAGGGTCTAGGGAGCTCGGCATCAACAAGGTAGAGCTGCTGTCATTTCACATTTGAGGAGGCTGCAGTGTGGATGTTACGTTGGTGTGCTGGCATTTCTTCACAGAATCAGAGAGAGCTTGTGTTTGGGGTAAAAAACATGGCGTGTTAGGGAAGTGATGTTTCAATGCCTTCTGCCAGTGTGGAAGTTGTCCTAATATCACTCAAGAACATGTGTGAACTGTTGTTATCTTCGCAAGAAAAACTGTACGATCAACCAGACCAATCTTGTGAAAAAACACCTTGTTTATCATGAGGCCATGACAAACTTTTGAAAAAGAAATTGAGTGGCGAGCCTTGTTCTCCCCCCCTTAAAGCCAAAAGGAAGCCATTTCGTTTTTGTTCCCTCAGCATAAAACGGATCTATCAGTTGAAGATCTTGACAAATAATTGAAAACAAAGCTTTGTGAGCTGGCCTTCAAAGCAATTTGATAAAACCAAAAACCTTTGAAAAGTTTCAAGAAATGGACCTCCATTCTTGCACGTGCTTGGTTACTCAGTGAAAGATTGAATTGAAAGGAAATCTCTTTCCCAAGCTCTTTTTTTAGGAACTGGATTCCAGAAAGCAAAGACAATTTGAAACGGTCAAAAACAAAAACTGGGAGCCTTATTTGAAAGAAGATTTGCTGGTTGAGCCAACTCGCGTAAGAAGACTAATTGAAGCGTCATTTTGTTTTATTCTTATCCAAAATTCACAAACTCGCGATTTCTTTCAATGAGGTTATCAGCAAACGAAAACTCATTCTGAAATCATGCATCAACCCCAATTAAATGCATTCGGGCATGATACACATGAGTGCTTGAACCTGCGTGGAGGAGTAATTGAGCCACTTCACAGCGGTAGTTTTACTAGCCTGGCGCCAGAAGCGGCCAACAAGACTGCGGCCAATCGGCAAAACTGCGAGTGAACTACAAAGCCCGCCTCGACTCCGCCTGTGGAAGCTGCGCCAACCACCACCCTCACCTCTAAGGCGTCTATTGAGACTGGACGCGAGAGAGAGCCTTTTGGAAAGAGATCCTGTGTTTATTGATTGGATATGATAAGTGCTTGGTGGCTGTCTCGGAATTTACGTCTCGATTAAGTGCAGCCACAAAAAAAGCCCTCGCCAACACCCCCCTGCAAGCACGATCCTGCCCCATGTGTTGTGTGTCCGTGTGGGTGAATGAGGGAGGGAGGGAGAGAGGTGGAGACAGGACAGACAGCAAGAATGTAAAACAGACAGACAGATGAGATGTGGGAAGGCCGATGAGGGGGGGAGCAGCAGATTGCGGGAGTAAATGAGGGAGAGAGAAATTAATTATTAATTTTCTTAATTTATGATTTTTTTATTTGGGTTAAAAATGAAGACCGCAAAACTAGCTACAGAGCGTTATTAACTATTACTTTACGAGTTGGATTGGGAGAGGGGAGGCGATAAGATCAGTTAAAGAACAGGTTTGAAGAAATAATATGATCTTTTTAATCGACCATAGAATGCGAGAAAAGCGTTAGCGGAGACTATAAGTAAAATACAGATTCTTGGCCCCAAACCAATTATAAAATTATTTGCCCTTTTGTTTGATTATATAGCTCTGAAGCTGCAAATCTAACTGTTTCTACTGGACCCGAAGGAGTAACTATTTGCTTTAATGGAGATCAATTTTTACGACTAACAACAACAAATGGGCACGGAAGAGGAGCGACTCTTACTTTCTTCATTTTGTATTTAAGATTTTAATCCAGGGTTTTAAAAAAATGAACCCCCACGTAGTTATAACGATTACAGAAATATTTGATGATTTTGGCGTGGGCGATAGTGCAGGAGTTGATAAAGAAGAAGTTAAAGACGTGTTTGATGATTTTATACAGAACTTTTTGAAAGTTTAACTATACGAGAAAGCGTTAATGGAAGCCATAGTAAAATCTCAGGTCTTGTCCTAAACCAATTATAAAAGCTTTATGCCATTTTAACTTGATAATAATTGCCCCTGGAGATGCTTGACTTACTTGCATGTGTCTGATGGTCTTTGAAGGAGGAACTGTTCCTTTAAACCTGAACTGTTTTTTCAATTAGAAAAGAGTGAACTATGAATAAAAGCTGGAATTTACAATATTTTTTTTATATATTTGATTTAAAATGGCTGCGAACTTAGTGAATCTGATTTAAAGAATTGTAATGAACTATTTGACGAATCAATGAAAGTGTTTAAACATTGATTTTAGTTGAATTTGGGGTTTGAGAATGATGTAAACAATACTAATAAAAGATCATTAGTGAACTATTTAACGAAGCAATTAAAGTGATGAACATTGGCTGTAGTGATTTAGAAAAAGCTAAAAATATTGGCGGGTGTTATTGTTTTAAGGTTACACGTAATCTTGATCACCAGTGTAGCAACGCTTGGGCGAAGAATAAAAAGCGTGTTTTATTTACTTTTATATACATTTATTTTTTTAAATCTAAGTTCAATATTGTGATTTAAAAATGACGACCACAAGTAAATTCGTGAGGATTGGAAAACTATATACGACGGAAGAAATATCATTTGGTAGTTGACAAACAATAGGCAATATGTTTGGGCGAAGTAGGACAGAATATTATTAACCCTACAAACGGTTCATGAAAGCGTAAGCACATGCTATCTCTAAAATTCCAGAGTCTCTTCAGATGAGCCGCCAGATAACGAGCTTGTTAACCGTTCTGATTGATTATATAAACACCCGAATGATAGTAATATGGAAGTCGGGTTTCAACCTAAACAGAAAGAAGTAATCAGCTATCACGACTTTAACTCATAACGGGCTGAACTACCATGGCTTACACAGTTTAAAACATGCAAGTGAAAGAAGCAAGTTAAGGGGCTCTGGATGTGTCTGAAGTGACAGTCCTTCCCCCCCCCCCCCCCCCGAAATCAATTGAGACCAACAAAGTTCTATCCTAAAGTTGGCAATTCTTTCCTTCCTCTCCCAAAAGAGTTAGAGTTAAACGAGACAGTTCTTAACATACATAATTCTGACAGCATGTGTTTATGTGGTGTGTTTTAGCGCATTTACATCACTGTTAAAAATCATGAAACCGAGTTTCTAATTTATGAACAATATAAGCAAGAGCTGAACTTTGATAACATACCTTCCCTAAGTAAGTATAGAAAGCATATCTCAGTTTGAAGAGCGAAACAAATCCAATACTGTAAACGTATTACAACTGGTCTGATAGTAGACAATCTAGCCCCTCTAGGGATTTCTCCCCCAATGCTTCCTACTTTAGGGCGAATCACTTGACAAACATGTAGACTTGATTTCTGTTTGCAGACGGTCCTAAGAGTCATTATGTATTAATCAGAACAATAAGCAGGCCTAGGCTTATACGTCAAAGGATAAATCTTAACAAGGGCTTTGTAGAGGAGTCTGATTTAGAATTCCCAACTATAGATGCAGATGCCAGTCATAAAAAACATTGTTAAAAGTTTGGAGACTGTGAAACTAAACCTCCTCACACCTAAACCTGGATCCTAAAAGTTAGTTTTTAAGAATTTACGCAAAATGCAAATGAGCCCGTACGTAGTTATGCTGACTTTGAATCAATCTTGCAGCCAGTACTACGGCCCACAACAGCAAGAACAAAAAACACAACATTATTAAACCCTCCATCAGATCTGTTCTTATGCGTTTATTGTTGTTAGGTCAGGACGGTCACTCTCACCAAACACCAGGGATTTACAGAGGCCCAAACGCAGCTAGTATATTTTTAGAGCAGATGAAACTACTTCGCAATTACTATCAACCAACTAAATCTTCCAGACAATAGTTATGCTCATGAAGACCAAGGGAACGCTATGACTCATTTACACACTGTGGATATGTAATAAAAAAATTATTAGGTGACACAGTAAGAGGACCACGATCACATTATGGAAAGTTCTGAGGGGCCTGCACACAACAATTGTAATCTTCAACTTAGTTGACCTTAAGACATGGAAACTGCCTATCTTCCATTTCAAACCTACGCGGCTACGAGATTCTCATTTCATCATGCAAGCAGTGACTTCTGAATATAAGAGGGTTACCTGCATTTGCACAGTCATCAGAAAAGTACATGACTTTTACTCTTGACTCTTTTCCTTTTATGGACTCTGCCCAAAACATCTGATGGGGAGGTTTAGATAATGTTAGCAGTGATATCTCTACAACGACTTTCCAAATCACTAAACATATTTTGACCCATCTTTAGTGCGTAAAGGCGTTTATCCTTATGATACATTGAACTGTTGGACAGGTTTGCTGAAGACTCGCTTCCTCTAAGGTGCGTCTTTTCTAGTCTTCGAGGTAAAGACATAAACTGTGCTGAATATGAATATGCTCAGAAAGGCCTGGACAGAACAGAATTACACTGCCAAACAATGGGCGACTTATCTTGCTCACTACTTGACGCGCGCTGACGCCCCTGTGATTATTGGCAGACGTCTTTCAGAAATTACAGGAACTACATGCATGAACATATACAGCTTAGACTCGTCACATTACATCTCTGCCCAGCCTTTCTTAGGGATGCTTTCTTAAAGTCTACAGAACATGCAGATCGACTTAATATCTGATCTACCCACACTTCAGATGATTGAAGGACGGTTTAAGAGGAAGGTATTAGCATGGCCTCACATTCCTTATGCAAAGCTAACAACAAGTATTTAGATGATTATGATCCCACTAACCATCCAACTATCTAATGTACTTAGACGCCAACAAATCTGTCATGGATGGGGCATGAGCCAGCCGCTTCCATTACGTAATTCAGGATGTGCAAGGGCATGGTACAATCACTCGTAATATTCAAGGAGCATTAAAGCTGGTTGGACAGTTTAACGTCAGCCCATCAACAGTATGGGTTTATTCTAGAAGTAGACTTTAGAAACCTTCTCCTTTTGAACTGCATGACCTCCACCAACGGATTACCTTGGCCGCAGACAAGCTTATAGATGGCCCCACAGATCCTCCTTTAAACTTGTGCCTTAATGTCGACACAAACTAAGTATGTTTGTCATTACAGGACTGCTACAGTTTTACCTTAGACACGGACTGAAACTCGACTGCTGTTCCATAGAATCATTGCTTTTGATCAAGAGCCCTTTATGAGACCATACATTAAGAAGAACACTGATCTTAGAACCCAAGCCCTGACGCTCAGAAAAAGACTTCTTTCATTAAACTGATGCTGAAAAACAGTTGTTTTGGCAAACATGGAAAATCCACACAAAAAAACGTAAAGATGTATAGAAATTAGTTACAAGAAAACAAAGCACTTAAGTTTGCCTCTAAGCCTAACTATCAAGCTTTAGAAGGATTTAACGACAGCTGGTTGGCATTATGATGAAGAAAAAGGATGTTAAGTTGGACAAGCGGAGTTTATGGCTTTACGGTATTAGAGTTGTCAAAAGTTATGGATGTTGAATTTATGTACGGAATACTTTAAACCGCAGTTACCAGAAGCAAGAGTTCTTTACAAAGACATGATTAGTTTTATTGTAGAGTCCCCACAGCAAGACTTCTATAAGGACTTAGAAACAGAAGTAGCTTAAAAGGAGTTGATGGGTGGTACGACACATGCGACTATTCAAAAAGATTTCGCCTTTACATTCACTGTAAAAAAGAAAGTGATTGGAAAGATGAAAGGATGAACTCAATGGGACAGTTATAAAAGAACTTATGTTGGTTTGCGGTCGAAGATGTATAGCGTTGCTAGCCCGACTTTCTGTATGAAGAAGTATGGGCATTAAGTAAAGAAGTTGGTCAAAAAAAAAATATATCTCACGACAACTACAAGCCCAAGCTTCTTTGAAACAAAGTATTTCCATCACCACAAATGTTAATTGCGCTCAACTCTTACAAGTAAACTCAAACTGCTGTTATAAGAAATCGCTAGTCTCTAACAATAACAAGAGAACTTACGTCAGTCCTGAGTTTTATTTTGCTGTAGGGCATTGAGAACTGTTAAAGATTAACTTGACTGACTTGGATTGTACTTAATTAAAAACCTAACATAGAACTTACTTAAGAACTTAACCTGTACTTAACTTAAGAACCTAACTAGTACTTATTAAGAACCTACAAGAACTTACTTAAGAAACCTAACTAGTACCTAAAACTAGAACTTATTTTTTTGCACTTAACTTGTAATATTACTAGCGCTTTACTTTAAATTACTTTCTATAACTAACTTAACTTGCTACCTATCTAGTCTTAACCTTGTCTTTTTTCTAGTTCTTAAAAACTATTACATAGAAAATGGGTGTCTACTGCAGGAGGTTGCTTTACTTTGCGCTTTTTTTGCAGAAGCTGACTCTTCTTCTTTTACTGGCTTTATGTGGGGGTTTGTACTTTTCTGCTAAGTATGGCGTTAGGTAGACATTTGTATGCCAAAACTCCCCCACCAAAAACAACAGAGCCAATACATAATACTACATCTTATTGTTTGTTTGTGATTGTGTTTTTGTTAATTGGGTTGTTTATTGCTGGGGTGGAGATGTTGTATTACTATCTAACAATTTTTGTTTTGCTGATTGGTTTGCTTTTTGCAGTCTGTTAGGTTCAGCTAGTTTGCGCCCAAGCTCAACCGTCCAGGACTTTTAGACTTAGTAACATTACTCCCTTGTAGGTTCATTCACTTGTGGTAACATTCTGCTCCTCTCGGGACTGTCCTGCGGATGTCCTGCGGCGCCATCTTCTCCTGATCGCTCATTTTTTTTTATTGCGATTAATTTAATATGATCAAAAAATAAATGATTAAAAGTAATTAATCCCATGCAGGAATGGACATTAACATAGTCCCAAATCTGTAATACATGTCTATGCAAGAGTTTCTAGGGACTTTGTTTAAAACCGGATCTTGTGTAAGTCATTTTTAAATCTTCATTGCAATCAACCTGGCGCCATCTTACTTACTAACGTAGATATAGGACTATAATTGTCTGACCCACTGATCTAACCATTTTTGACCCTAACTGTGCTTCGTACCGAGCGTTAGTACTTCTAACGTCTGATGTAGGACAGTTGCTGAATCTGGCTCATTACTTAGTTCAACACCTAAATACTGTTTAGTTTTTCCACACGGCGCGCCAGAAGCAGAGCGTATAATCTTTCTTTATGGCAGTTGTTACGGAGTGTCTGATTGGCTCCTCACACTTTATAGTTCGTCACAATCCATTTTAAAAAGCATAAAAATAATATAATACTTTTAAACATTGAGTTTAACGTTGGTTAATTATGCAGTGCTATCGTTGGTGTTACTCGTTTATTCAACCCTTACAAAAATGTTTGTTAGGAATAAAATCCTCCCCAACATTGGAAAGACAGAAGATTCGCCAAAGTAGTTGCAACTTTTATTTTTAGCTTTAACAACAAACAGATTATTTGATTAAATGGCACATAGGACAGCCTTTCATATTATGATATTTAAATTATTTTTTTTAGTTACTAAAAAGATGAGTTGAAAAAAAAGATTATCAATACGATTTTTACACTCGGCTGTGATTGGTGGTATTAGTATAGGCTTATAGCGTGTTAGCAAATAAACATGTATAAAATGAAGCCGGCGGATCTAGGAAGGTTAGACCATTGAGGATGTTGTTAAGGTTATAGTTTGTAATTACTGCGGGGATTGCCTCAAAAGACTTTCTTGTTACTCAGGGAATTATCCCAGAAAACTATTAGTTCATAGACAAGATTAATATAGAAAATATTGATTTATAAAAAGATGCGGGACGTAGTTATGATTGGGTAGGAGGAGGCTCAAGCTAATCGTTAATGCCATAGCCTTCTCTGGAAGCAATTATATGTTTAGTAAATTGCGGTCGATGAAGGAGAGAGAGCGCCATAACAAGGCATTGGAAGATTTAGCACTAAGGCAAGAGGACGCTTAGAGAAAAGGACGAATTGCTCACTTAGGGTTTATTATAAAAAGTTAAAGGAAACAGGGGAACATGCAGTGCCACATTTACTGTCGTTGATGAGGCAATGAATGAGTATTACTTAGTGACAGGAAAGAAGTTTTACATCGCCCGCCGCCAGAACTGTTTGACTTTTATTGACCCTCAGTAGAACAGAAACTAGCAGAAATTGGATTTATTGTGGGTGCTATGGGAGCAATCTATATTCTTGCACAAACAATTTAAAAAATCCAATTAAAAATACAATCCTTCTTATGGAATAAGCACCAAATATATTATTCTCCTAAAGGGTATTGGAAAGGAAAGAATGCTATTGAAAAACTGAGTAAGCTGCTAGAGCTCTGTCTGAATCAGATGCGAAAGATGGTTTTCAAAAAACGCATTTTGGCAAATTATCTACCTGCCCAAAAAGAATAAAATAAGGGCCTAGATTTGTTAATCAGTTCCTAATGGGAAACCCACCAGATGGACTTGCTGTTCTTCCACATGATACAATAAGAAGAAAAAAAGTTATAAGTATGCTCTGACCAGTTGTTGACATGGCTTCAGATACAAAGGACGCTGAGCTTTAACAGATAAAAGCTCACTGCTGTGGCTGTGCGCTTAACAAAATTATACATGCGCGGCCCATTAAAGTATCCTAGGCTGATTCAAAGTTGATGATGGAAAAGAATTTAAAGGCTCTGTAAACTTAGCTGTTTTTAAAGCGGCATGTTACAGTTAAGAGAGGATTCCAGGCAACCATCGTTCACAACCCTAGTAGAAAACTTTAATAAGATATCTAGCTGAACGCCTGTTTACCTATCAAAATCACAGAGAAATTATGTGACACTACGAAGTTTACACTACGAGTAAAAGAGAACGCAACACAGAATGGGTTTAGAAGATGCCAGCCAGTCTACGTGCATGAACAATGAGGAATTTAAAGCAACAGGGTGATGCCAGTTACACCGCCGCTCCCCATTAAAAATAAATTGCATTACTTGAAGATGCGCAAGGTAATCAAAACTCTTGCGTTTGGACTAAAAGTAAGATACTTGTATGCTCCTGGAGAGGCAGAGGCGATGTTAGAATTAGAGCCACAGACCCCATATGGAGCATAGTGTATATGAAGTTGATGAAAGAATCATTGAAAACAAACCCCTCCCGTATTTAATTTAAGAGAGACTCTCTCTTCTAGCGCGCTACTACTTCATAAAAGGTCTGCACCTAAAAGATCGTTTTGTACGTGAAGAGTTGCAAGTGTGTTCCCGCCCAAACACAGTGAGTTTAACAAAAAAAATAGGGTTTGCTTAAAACTTATAATTATTTTTTTTTGTTTTATTAAACTAATTTTTTTTTGTCTATTTTGGGGTTTAAATGTCATTGGGTTTGTTTTTCATGTTCTGTTTAAATTGCATCAGTGTCTACCTGTCGCGAAGTAAAAGTCCTTTTCACTCCTTTTGGATTTCAATTTTTTGTCGTCTATAATCATCGCCGTCAGCCATAGCTCTGAAATTTTCGTCGTAATGTTTTCATCCTGTAATGATATGTTATTCTTAATCTAATGAGCAAAGTTTTGCGATGCAGGGCCACAATAGCAGTGTGCTTTTGTAATTTAGGAGTTTTTAATTTTTTTAAACAAGCACTTACATCCATAGACATGGCGCTAACCCTAACCCGAGACCTCCTAATGCTAAAGAGGCTGGCGCACCAACCCCAGTAGTTAAACGCAATGCCGGACCAGCAACTTACGCTAGCTACAGCTGATGAGCCCAGTTAATTACATAAGAAAGAGTATTAAACGCTTTAGATATTTCTTTCTAGTAACTCTATATTATCAAGTCGCTTTCTATTTCCTTTTGAAGTTCAGTTATTTGCTCTAACCTAAATGTTGAAACTCCATTTTTTAATTAAGATTATTTTATTAATTAATCTTCATAACCATATCTTCTTAGTAATCTTCTGGCAGCACTTCATAACAGAGTTAAACGCATAAAATCAACATACTTAATGAAATGAAATAAAGTCAAGTACTGTTAGTTTGTCTTTGTCACCTTCACAGTATCTTTGTCTGATGGAATGCAAGGGCGTTTATTTCATCTTCCGTTTTTAGTAATAACAATAACGAGCTTAAAAGCGGGCATCCAAGTTTTATGACTTTATTTGTACACCTCTAATTAGAAAGCATGTTCTGGCAAAATAGTATCGCCATCACTTCGGAAGTAATAAAATAAGCGAAAAATCATCGTATTGCCTAGGTGTTCTTTGTAGCGTTGGGGGTAAATTCTAAGCCGAAGCCAGTGGCGCCCCCCCTTCAGCTAAGGACTTCTTCTCTGTAGCATTTAATTCAGTACCCTGCCAAGCTATTTCAATCTGTTTTTTCAGTTGTGTTCTGGAACTAGGCCAACAAAACGAGTCCTGGCATTCAAAGACTTTCTAAATTGTTTTTCTTATCATAGTATACAATTGGGGCTCCGTAGTTCAAACTTTAATTCAGTTCAAATTTCAGGAAGCAACGCCACATGCATTCTCTCTGTTATGAAGTTTGTATTCACGTTTGCCAAAATCGTTTGCTCTTAAAATTCTTATCTGTTCTAGGGTGGGATATTGCTGTCGTTTTTTGTCTTCAATTTCTGTTCGTTTGTAAACCCCTCTCGTGTACTCAAATCCATAAACATTTCCTGGCACTCCTATTAGATCAAAACTCAGTAGTGTATCTAGGTCTTTTAGCTCTACTGCAGTGCATTTTAGGAGTAGTTCTGCTTTTGATTCTGGCCCTCGAGACATTCTTTTTAATATTTAAAATTTTAATAAACAAATTGTTTCCCCTTCTTTAAGCAATCGATAATAAACAATTACAATAAACAAACGTATTGAATGGGTCGGGGGTCATAGTCCGCAAGCATAGCTTAGCGTGCTTTAGATGTTTTTCTAACTGCTCTTATATTTTTTTTAGCTCATCGCTTTGTCCCTTATTATATAATTTTCACTTAAACATCTTCAACACTATCTTTGTTTTAGTTGTAAATAATACAACCATTTTAATGCGATCTAAAGTCGTTTAAGACTGCATCTATAGTTTGAGTTAAGAGCCACACAGAAACTAGGGCCGTGACGTCACTAAAGGCTAGCTTTTGACAGAGCTTTTTTTTTTTAACAAGTTCACGCTTCAGCTGAACAGTCATCATATAAACAGCGTTTCAGTTCCCTCAAAATAGTTTATTGTATTGTTCTAAACAGTCGCTCAGGTTGTAGCTAGGATCAACTAAAAAATATATTCTCGTCTCTCTGTCCAATAATAACTTCCTTTTTTGTGTAAGACTTGTTGTGACTTAATGGTTTGTGCAGAATATAACTAATGTGCTGTAATGAAACCTGTTTAATTGTTTGTAGCAAATCAAGTACGAACGACAGTTTTCCACACCCAGTAATCCCGCAGATAAGAGAACAGTGCGGATCTTTTGGCAGAAACTTCAAGATACCATCTGTTTTTTTAGAATTATTTCCTACTGCATTTTATAGCAGCCGTCTTTTAGTCTGTTTTCTTCAATGTTTAACTGAGCATACCAACAATAAAAACATGCATTTTTATTGGGCCGTTTCCGTCTGCTTTCTTGTGAATATTTTTTTTATACCATTCTTGCCCTATCCCTTTCTCCATTTCCAAAACCAATCTGTTGTTCAAATGTAGATCTAAAAATCAGCCACAGCCCATATTGTTTATTAAGTAGTCTTAGAGTCTTACGCATCTTAAAGGCGAAGTTTTTATACAAACGCGAACAACGCAGGATCTCTTTGCTGCCTCCAGCGATCAAACTTTCTATTTCATCAAAGTGTTGGTTGAGGTAAAATGTCCGCGCCTGAATACAACTGATTCAGACTTGCATTTTTTACACAGCTCACTCTCCAAAATTTTTGGATTATAAAAACGCTTCTGATTCTCTCTGAAAAGGAGTTGTTCCTTCAGGCAAAAGAAACACCGGAGGTGCTGGGGAGGACCAGAGAAGCACTTGTCTTCGCCTGCTTTAGCGCAGTCCCGTACCACCCTTGGAGGCCTGCGGCTGTGTTGACTATGGGTACAGGCACGCACAGGGGACACTCCATTAAGATATCAAGGACATAAACTGCACTCCTGAACAGAGGCAAATTAGACTACAGGATGCCGCTCATAACAGCTTAAAGAGCATCCCATGGTGTCTCCAGCCCGTATTTCAAGGACTGCAAAGCCACACGGCGGAAGA
>JAFLJL010010554.1:5000-7500 GCA_018398815.1 Conus ventricosus
GTTTCCCCCAAAAACCCCCCCCCCAAAAAACCCCCCCCTTCCCCCCCCCGGCCCCCCCCCCCCCCCTCGGGGGCACGAACCCCAACCCGCCCCCCCCCCCTTTTTAAAAACCCCCCTTTTTTCCCCTTTAAATTTTCCCCCCCCCTTTTTTTCCCCCCCCTTTTTTCCCCTTTTTTTTTCCCCCCCCCCCTTTTCCCCCTTTTTTTTCCCCCCCTTTTTTTTTTTCCCCCCCCTTTTTTTTTTTCCCCCCCCTTTTTCCCCCCCCTTTTTTTTAAAATTTTTAAAATTTCCTTTTTTTTTTTGGGTTTTTTTCCCCCCTCAATTTTTTTTTTCCCCCCTTTTTCCCCGGGGTTTTTTTTTCCCCCTCCCCCCCCCCCCTTTTCCCCCCCCCCCCCCCCCCAAATTTCCCCCCCCCCCCCCCCCCCTTTTTTTTTTTTTCCCCTTTTCCCCCCCCCCCCTTTTTTTTCCCCCCCCCCCTTTTTTTTTTAAAGGGGATTTTTTTCCCGGCCCCTTTTTTGGGGGTTTTTTTTTTTTTTTTTGGGGGTTTTTTTTTTGGGGGGGTTTTTTTTTTTTTTTTTTTCCCCCCCCCTTTTTTTCCCCCCCCCCCCCTTTTTTTTTTCCCCGGTTTTTTCCCCTTTTTTTCCCCCCTTTTTCCCCCCCCTTCCCCCCCCCCCTTTTTGTTTTTTTTTCCCCCCTTTTTTTTTTTTTTTAAAACCCCCCCCCCCCGGGGGCCCGTTTTTTTTTTTTTTTTTTTTTTTAAAAAAAAACCCCCCCCCCCGGGGGGGGGAAAAAAAAAAAAAAAAAAAAAAAAAACCCCCCCCCCCCCCCCCCCCCCCCCCCCCCCCCGGGGGGGGCCGGGGGGGGAAAAAAACCCCCCCCCAAAAAAAAAAAAAAAAAAGGGGGGGGGGGGGGGGGGCCCCCCCGGGGGGAAAAAAAAAAAAAAATTTTTTTCCCCCCCCCCCCTTTTTTTTTTCCCCTTCCCCCTTGGGTTTCCCCCCCCCCCCCCCCCTTTTTTTTTCCCCCCCCCCCCCCCCTTTTTTTTTTTTTTTGGGGGGCCCCCCCCCCCCTTTTTTTTTTTTTTTTTTTAAAATTTTTTTTTTTAATTTTTTTTAAAAAATTTTTTTTGGGTTTTGGGTTTTTTTTGGGGTTTTTTTTTTGGGGTTTTTTTTTGGGTTTGGTATTTTTTTCCCCCCCCCCCCCCCCCCCCCCCTTTTTTTTTTTTTGGGTTTTTTTTTTTTTTACCCCCCGGGGCCCCCCCCCCCTTTTTGGGGTTTTTAAAAACCCCCATTTTTTTGGGGGGGGGGGGGGCCCCCCCCCCCCCCCCCTTTTTTTTTTCCCCCCCCCCCCCGGGGGGGGGGGGGAAAAAAAAAAAACCCCCCCCCCCTTTTAAAGGGGGGGGGGGGGAAAAAAAATTTTTGGGGGGGGGGGGGAAACTTCCCCCCCCCCCCCCCCCCCCCGGGGGGGGCCCTTTTTCCCCCCCTTCCCCCCCCCTTTTTTCCCCCCCGGGGGGTTTTTTTTTTTTGGGGGGGGTTTTGGGTTTTTTTTTTTTTTTTGGGGGGGGCCCCCCCCCCCCCCCCCCCCCCCCCCCCCTTTTTTTGGGGGGCCCCCCCCCCTTTTTTTTTTTTTTTTTTTGGGGGGGTTTTGGGGGTTTTCCCCTTTTTTTTTTTTCCCCCCCCCCCCCCTTTTTTGGGGGTTTTTCCCCCCCCCCTTTTTTAAAAAATTTCCCCCCCCCCTTTTTTCCCCCCCCCCCCCTTTCCCCCCCCCCCCTTTTTTTAAAAAACCCCCCCCCCCCCCCCCCCCCAAAAAACCCCCTTTTTTTCCCCTTTTTTTTTTTTTTTCCCCCCCCCCTTTTTTTTTTGGCCCCCTTTTGGGTTTTTTTTTTTTTCCCCCCTTTTTTTTTTTCCCCCCCCCCCCCCCCTTTTTTAAACCCCCCCCCCCTTTTTTTTTCCCCCCTTTTTTTTAAAAACCCCGGCCCCCCCCCCCTTTCCTTTCCCAAACCCTTAAAAACGGGTTTTTTGGGGGGCCCCCCCCCCCCCCTTTTTTAAAAGGGGGGGCCCCCCCCCCCCCCCCGGGGGGGGGCCCCCCTTCCCCCCCCCCTTTTTCCCCCCCCCCCCAAAAGGGGGCCCCCCCCGGAAGGGGGCCCATTTTTTCCCTTTTTTTTCCCCCCCTTTCCCCTTCCCCCCCCCCCCTTCCCCCCCTCCCTCCCCCCCCCCCCCCCCAACCCCCCGCCCCCCCCCCCTTTTTTTCCCCTTTTTGGGGGGTTTTTTTTTTTTTTTTTTAAAAACCCCCCCCCCTTTTTTCCCCCCCTTTGGGGGCCCCCCCCCCCCCAAAAAATTTTTTTTTAAAAAGGCCCAAACCCCCCCCCGGGGGAAAAAAAGGGGTTTTTTTAAAACCCCCAATTTTAAATTTTTTTGGGGCCCCCCGGCCCCCCGCCCCCCCCCCCCCTTTTTTTTTTTTTTTTAAAAAAAATTTTCCCCCCCGGGGGGAAAACCCCCGCCCC
>JAFLJL010010554.1:12500-22334 GCA_018398815.1 Conus ventricosus
AACTAAGACTTTGAGGTTTCAGCAAAGCAATTGCTATCATTGCAGCTTTGTTTGCCACGAAAGATTTTCTAGTCAAGCAAAAGGTTTAAATTTCCCGACCCGTATAAATAAGTAAATAAAAAAAAAATCCGTTTATTTAAAAAAAAAGGCCCCCCACTCGTAATGTGATAGGCGGTTCCTTTTGGGGGTGGGTTTAAAGCCTTGCCCTTTTAAAAGGAAGAAATTTCGCGTTTAGTAAACTACGGATGACCGGCCCAAAAAAAAGAACCCAAAAAAGTTTTGGGGCAAAATTTGCCGCCCCCGGGAAGGGTCGCAAGAAAAGGGAGGGAAATTTAGGGAGTTTGATTTCATTTAACGTTCCCCCCAAAAAAAAAGGGGCATGGGAAACTTTAAAACCCCTTTAAAAAAGTTTTACCCAGGCAAAAAAAGAATTTTTATCTTGTAACAGGCAAACCAATCGGGACATTGCCCCCACCAAAATTTTTAGTGACTTTTACAACCATCCCCGAAAAAAACCCAAAAGATGCAAGAAAAACGCGTTTTTTACTTTGGGAAAAAAACCCTCGTTTTATTTTGGTTTCGCCCAAAAATTTGGGTGATAAAAAATGAACAAAATTATTTTTTTCGGCCAAAAGATATTGGAAGGGAAAACACCGGCAATTAAAAAAAAACTAAAAACCAAGCGGGGGAGGTCGGGTTTAACCAAAAAAGCGGGAAAGGGGGTGGCTATCTAAAAACAAAAAACGATTTGGCCCAAAATTTTTTTACCTCCAACCCCAAAAAGAATACGAGACCAACTTTGTCAATTTTCAAACCCCAAAAGGAAAAACCCCCTCAAAAAGGGTTTTTCTATTTTTTACCCCCCTGATACGATTTGCGAAAAAAAATTTAAATACGGGACTCAAAGTCATTGACCCGGGCTTCAAGTACAAAGATGCGGAAACCCTTAAAAAACAAAAAGAGTGCTTCCTTTCCGGGTTTTTTGGGTTTCCATACAACTGATATCCAACCCAGGGGCCCCTTTTAAATTATCCCCCGCAATTTAAGTCGATGATGGAAAAGAAATTTTTAAAAGGGGAAGTGGAAAACAATTTTGGGTTAAAAAAAATAGAAATTACCTTAAATAAAAGGGCATTTTCCCGGGTTCCCCAGTTTACAGGCTTTAGTTTTAAAAATTTTAAAAAACAGTTTTGCCGAAAAAAACTTTTCTCCCACCAGTAACACAGGAGCTGATTTACAATTTCGCAAAACAAAAGGGTTAAAAAAAAGACTGCCCTCAGTTTTTAAAGTGCGGTGAATAAAGAAGAAAATTTTTTTAAGGGGTTAAAAAACCCGTCCAAGCAATCAAAAGGGGAAAAAAAAAAAATGTTGCCCGAAAGGGTCCAGTTTCCACCCCGCAAACTATTCCCTTTGGTTGAAAATAAGGTTTCCTTTATTTACCGGGGGAAGCAGAAGGGGGGCACTCGTCAGGGCAAAAAGGTTCCCCGGTTTTTGGGGTGTTGATCCATATGAAAAAAAAAAGAATTTTAAAAATGAACCCCCGTGTATTATTTTTCGAGAAAACCCGACCCCAACAAAACAAAACCCGCTCCTTTAAAGGTCCTTTTTTGAAGGAAGAAATGCCCGATAAACCCCCCAGACAAAAGTTCCCCCTTTAAAAAAACTTGTTTAAAGTAAATATATTTGAGTTTAAAATGGGGGGCTCAGAAGGAAGCGCAGAACGGAAAAAAGAATGGGAAAGGGGAAAAGACCTTAAAAAAGATACGGGAATCAATTTTGGGTGCGTGTTTATTTCTTTGGGGGGGGAACAAATTTTTGTAGATTTTTTCAATGCATGCTAAAAACCTTCCAGATCAAACCCACAAAATTTAAAAAAACCCCCAAATTGGGAAAAAAAAAGAATATCTTGGAAAAAAAAAAAAAATTCCCAAACGCATCAAGCAAAAAGGGAAAGGAAAAAATTTTAAAAGAATTGGGTTTAAGCAAAAGCTTTTTCTTATAGATAAAGTTTGAAAAAATATAAAACCCAAGAATGTTTAAAAATTATGCCGTTTCCCCCAAGCCCAAACTACTTCTAATTTTCCCTGTCTTTATTGACCCTCCCTTTAGTAAAAAAAACTTTTAACCAAAAAATACTGTATAGTGTTTAAAGTACTTTTGGGACTCTGGATTAAAAGGGGTTTTAAAAAAAGTCATAATAAAATTCCCAACATCAAAACCTTTTAAAAAATTCTAAAACGGTTTAAAAACCCAAAATACAGGGGGGGTTTCCCAAAATTGGGCTTTTCTTTTTTTTTAAACGTTATACCAAAAAGCTGATTTATGAAAAACTTTTTTAAAGTCCCCGATAATTAGGGTTTTGAAGTAGCTTAATTGCCTTTTCTCTTTGGTGACTAAAACTAAAAATCTTTGCGCTTGTGCGGATTCTCCATAGTCTTTCCAAAACAGCTGTTGTTTTATCACTTGAAAAAAAGTCTTTTTCTGAAACATCCCGTGGGTTTGGTTCTGAGATCATGTTCTTCATGATGTAAAGGTTTCTGAACTTTTTCTG
The DNA here is from genome assembly GCA_018398815.1 of Conus ventricosus. NCBI lineage: Eukaryota > Metazoa > Mollusca > Gastropoda > Neogastropoda > Conidae > Conus > Conus ventricosus. The sequence continues at coordinate 15,052 of JAFLJL010010554.1, forward strand.
GGTTTAAAAGCAATTATTCGTGAACAGCTGTTCCCAAATTCAAAACCGGGCCTTAAATAAAATGTAGAAGGCTGGGGAATGGCAGACAAATTTTTTTTTTTTGGGCCCGAAAATTTGGCACATTTGGGGGGGCTCTTTTTGGATTCGTCTTTGTTTTCTGGGTGCTAATGGAAGGGCCTTTTGCAGGTCAAAGGAGTTTTTGAGGGAAAATTTTTAAATTCAACCTTTGAATAAAAACCTTTTTTTCGATCAGCTGTTTAAAAGTATTCAGATGTTCTACAAAAACCCTTTAATGTTTTTAAAAAATACACCAGTTACATTTTAAAGTTTCGTAATGGAAATTGGGCCAAAAGCCCATCCATAAAAAATTTTTTTGCCCGGTTTAAAACATGAGATAGTTTAAAACCCTTTTTCTTGGAACATAATTAAACTAGGGAATTTTTTTGTTTTCTTTTCAGTAAAAAGGAAAAAGAGGGCCCTTTTTTAATTTCCCCGCGCAAACCCTTTTTTAATCTTTTGAATCAAATTTGGAAAAATTTTGACCAAAAAATCAAATTCTTTTACCCCCCAGAAACTTTAAGAAAAACGTCCCAACTCATTTCCCGGGGGGAGGAAAATTTTAAAAGCGGGAGGATCCAGGTTTAAGGGTTTTAAGGAGGTCCCTTTTTATTAAATTTTTAAAGACGGGGCCCCCAACAAACCCTACATTGCCCCTTTAAATAGGAGTATGATGTCTCCCCATCGTTTTTAAAAAACTAAACTTCTGCCCCGCTTTTTGGCATGGGTGGTTTAAACAGATCACTGATGTCCTTTCCTCTTTGGGCTAAAAAAAGAAAAGCCCCCTTTAGGGGGGGAAGTTTTGTCTTCGTCAAAAACCCTTTTCCCCAAATGTTCTTGGGCCCCATAAGGGAAAAAGCCCTTTTTAACGAGGTTTTGGGGTTAAAATATTTCTTTCCGTTAAATTTGGGGGAACTTTAAGGACATAGCCAGGACTCTTAATTTAACCCCCCCCCCCTGTGCTGGATTGGTTTAAAAAAGACTTTTTAAAATTTTAAAATGAAACACATTTTACTTTTCTGATGGGCTGTGCAATGCAGGAACCCCGAGGAGTCGGTTTCTTGCTTTCATTATAAGATGAGAGTCCCTAACCCCCCGGGAAGGATGAAAGAAAATGGGCAACCCTTTCCCTGTCCCTTTTGGGTTAAAACTTTATTGAAGATTTCATTTTGGGTTTTGCCCCCCGCTCCCTAAACCTTTCCCTTAAAAAAGGGGGTTTGGTCCCTTTCTTTTTGGAAATTTGGGTTTCCCCCACTGAGGTTTTAAACCCAAAAAAAACCCAAAATTGTGTGGCTGGTCAAAAACTGTTCTTGGGCTTTAGGTTGGGCTTTTGATTTCAATAAATTCAGATTTTTTTTAAAAACCCATTACGCACTTGCTGCCCAAACCCGACAAAAAAACCCAAGGCAAATGAAAAAAATCTGGTGATTACCCCATTAAGACTGTTTTTTCGAAGTTTTTTTTTGGCGCCCGGCCCCTTCCTAAAGGGAAAAAGAGTGATTCGAAATCTGCGGGTTTAAAAAAAGTATGGGAGAATTCTGCAGTCGGTTTCCCCGTTCTTAAAACTAACTTTACTGCCTTTTGGGGGCGTAATTTTTTCTGTATTACAGTTTAAAATGGATCAAAAAAACGGAAAACCCCCCAAAAATTTGTTGTTGTTAATGTGTTTTAGGGCCCGGGCATCAAACCCGGTTTATTAAATGGGGTGGGCATGAATGGGGTTTTGTCGGAAACCCCCCGGGCTGTTTATGTTTTTTCCCAAAAGGGTTTTGGGAAAAATGGGAAAAAGATTGGATTGGTCTGTAGTTTGCAGGGTCGGCCCACAGGAGAGAGAAAAGGGGGGGGAGAGGGGAAAAGGGGGAGAGAAAAGAGAGGAGAGAGAGAGGAGGAGGGGGAGAAAAGAGAGAAAAGGAGAGTCAAAAAGAGAGAGGGGGAGGGGGAGGGGGGGGAAGGAAGGGGGGGAGAGAGGGGGAGAGGGAGGGAAGGAGAGGGAGAGGAAGGGGAGAAGAGGGGGGGAAAAGAGAGGGAGGGGAGGGGGAGAGGGGAGGGGAGGAGGAAGACCCAAAATGGGCGGTGGAATAGGGGGAATTTGGGGGGCCGGGGAGGGGAGAAAGAAAAGGAATTTGGGGTTTGGGGTTTTTAGAGGGAGGGGGTAAGGGTGGAGGGGGGGAGTTTGGGGGGGGGGGGGGGGGGGGGGGGGGGGGGGGGGGGGGGGGGGGGGGGGGGGGAGGGGGAAATAAAAAAGGAGGAGGAAAAGAGTTTTAGTAAGGGGGGAGGGGTTGGCCTCCCTTCCCTGTTTCCCCCCTTCCCCCAAACCCCCCCTTTCCGTTTTACCCAAAACCCCGGGTTTTGGCCGGGTAACTGAACAAAAATATAGACTAACCCCTGTTGAATTTTTTTTGGGGGAAAACCAAAAAAAGGAGGGGGGTAAAATGGGGGGGGGAGGGGGACCCCGGGGGGGGGGGGGGGAGGGAAAAAACTAACCAGAAATCAGTTACGCTGAAAACCCGCGGTCTTCGGGGGGAGAAGGGGTTCTTCTCTCTCCTCCGTCTTCCCCTCCCGCGCTCTATCCCCCAATCGCTGAATTTTTATTAAAAGAGCCTTTAAAAAGAAACAAACCAGGGAAAAATTTTTCTAAATTTAAAGAGTTTTTTTAGAAGCAGCATCAAAATAAACACATTAAAAACATGTTTTCATTAAGGGGAAAACGGAGATACCCTTTTAAAAATTTTTGACACGATCAAAATTTTAAAAATCCCCAATTTTAAAATTTTCATCGTGTATTTTAAATTAAAAGGGCAAAAACCCCGGGGACAATAACCTTGATTTCCCAGTTTGTTTTACACTCTTTTGAAAAAACTTTTGGGGGGAAACGGGGTTCAAACCCCAAAACCTTTCAAAGGGACGGAAAGAAAAAGGTTTTTTAAATTTTTTTTTTAAAAAGGGGCAATGAAAAAAACATATTATTTCCTTTAATTTTTTTCCAGATAAATTTTTAAATTAAAAATTCCTTTTAAAAAAAAAGGAAACCCGCCTCAAAAACCATAACAAAGCCCGAGCCCAAAGGGGCAAAAGGAAAATAAGAAATTTTTACTTCCCCCTTTCACAACCCACTTTTTTTCAGAGATAAAATAAAATTTAAAAAAAAAAGATACATTTTTAAAAAAAACCCCAACCAAAAACCGTAATTAAAAATGTAAATAATTATGTTCCACAATTTTATTCTTTTACTTTAAAATAAAGTCCACGGCTGGGGCGGCAGAGACGTTGAAAGCTTTAAAAAATTCCCTCAACCAAAACTTCTTTGTTTTTCAAACCGAAAGGGGCGATAAAGAAATTTTGGGGAAAACAAAAGAATTTTTAATTTTTCAAAATATCCTGAAAACAAAAAAGGAAAAACCAAAAATCATTTTTTAATTTTTCAACGGTTTTTCCAAAAATTTTTCTAGGGGGGGACCATGTCTGCAAAATGCCACACCCCCCAAAATAAAGGGGGGGTTTTTTTTTAAATTTAACTAAAGCAAAATTTTTATTTCAAAATTTTTTAAAAAAAAAAAAAATGTAAAAAAAATTGAAGGAAGTTTTTAAATGAAAAAATTAAATTTAATTTTGTTGATGGGTTTTTTTGAAAGTTTTGAAAGTCACTGTCTTAGCATTCACATAAAGGTGTAAATTTATATTGTCCTTGCCAATCAAACAAAAAATAAAAGGAAAATTAGAAAATTTCCAGAATGAAAAAAAGAGTTCGTAAGAAAAATACAAAACCAATTTATTTGTTTTTTCTTATTTAATGAACCCTTTTGTAAAATTGAGCCGTTTTTAATTTTTTTAAAAGAAGAAAATTTTGGCCCGATAGCTGTATTCGGGATTATCATTGTTTTTTGTACAAAAAAATTTTTTCGCCATGTCAATAAGTGAGCAAATCTAAATCTCATTTGTTTCATTATGAAGAATCGGGCTTCCCAAATGATGTCCTTTTGGTTTCCCCTGTCCAAAAACTTGTGGGATACCACAGTTTTCAACCCTATTCAAACTTTCCTTTTTGGGGACAATTTGAGAAGAATACCTAATTTTCCCGGAGGGCAATTTTCTCCGGTTTTCCTCTTCCCCCGTCAAAAGGGGTCTAAAAAGGGGCAGATGAGGGAAATTTTTTGCTTCATTTAAACCCGGGTGCTCACATCAAAAGTCGATCAGCAGTTTGCACACTGGATCCATGTGAACAGCCATGTCTTTTTTTCATCTCTTTGATCCCTTCTTCTCTAGTTTACTGACATTGTTTTTCTGATAAATGTGAAAGTCATTTTGCCCCATCCAAACCACAAAGGAAACCCAAAATCAACCCAACCCTTTTAAAAAAATCACCTATTTCCCAACAAAGCTCTTCTCCGAAAGACGGCAGAAAAACTTGGCCAGGGGATCAAATAAAGGCTATATCTGGATAATGTGTTCAAAAGTTCAAATTCATCACAGGCAAAAAAAACCCGCTCTCCAGAAACGCGGAAAGTTTTTCCTTTTGCCAAAGCACACGATCCATCCCCTTCCCCCTGTGCTTTCCCAATATCCGAGCATTTCAAATCCAAAAACACCTTCCTCCCTTTTGAAAAGCTAACTGAAGGAGAAATGTCTCAATTCTGGACTTGTTTTTTTTTGCTCCTCAACTTCTTGTGATTTACTGACACCAGATTTCAACAAAGTTTGGCAATTTTCATCTTTAAGTTTCTGGTTTTTGTATCAAAATTGATCACCTCATTCCTGTCTTGTAATTTTCGGGGTTTTGGGGCTCTTCCAAAAACCCAATTTTTTACAATGGGTGGCCCTTTAAAACATTACGAACAAAGCAAGAGAACACATCAACGAGAGGGGGGCTGCTTTTCTTCCAAAAAATCCAAGAAAAGGTGAAAGCATTCAAAAATTTTTTTACTGTGCCCCCGACGTCACTTTTAGCTGCTCAAAACTAAACTGACCCTCTTTTACTGTCTTCCAAATTTTTACAGGGGATGAAAATTATGAGTAAATTCTCCCCTTTCCCCCGGCTTTTTCCAAAACTACTGAACCATGTATGCAACCTTTTTTTTCGTTTTCTTTTTCCTTTTTTTAGAGACCCTAAAATCAGGGACAAAGTTCCCACCCTTCTATCGATTCAAACCAAATCAAAAATTTATTTGACAAAATGCGCGTATACTTTCTGGCCCAAAGTATGTTTGAAAACACTGGTGCTTTGATATTTTTTGCCCCAATTTTAGCAGTGTTTTTATCTACCATGCACTTTTGAAGCCAGATGTTTATCAACTTTTGGGTCCCTTTCCAAATACACCATCCACACTGCACTGAAGCACAGGATATGAGCGCTTTGGTGTTCCCTTGTTTCTCTTAATCAATTGCCAACTTCATATTCAGGAATGTCTTTATGGTTTTGCCTGAGATGTCTAGCCAAGTTTAAAACCAATCCTGAACAGTTTTCAATGCAGCACTTTACTTTTTTCCCGAGTCTCTTGGACCCCTGCTTTTGGCACCTATTCTTGGAGCTGGTGTCCGGTAGACATGAGGGTTCTGGTCTTTTCAAGTGATGCCGTTCTTCAGCCAAGTTATCATGGCTTGACTCTGAAAGCAGAAATCAGATTTTTTCTGAACAATGGGGGCTTTTTTTTATATATAGATAAAAAAAATATAAATTTTGCCACTAACTTATCATCATGATTGTTTAATGTCCACCCCAACCGCATAGAGCCCACTCAGGAAAACTCCCTGCCTATTAAAAAACACAACAAATGCTTCATTGAATGTGTACTTGTCACCTATCCCAGAGATGAACCATAATTAAAAAATTTAAACTAGACCTACGCTAGGAGGTTGCAGTTTAATTGAAATTATTACAGCTATTGTGGAGGAAGGAGAAGTTACGTTGAGTATTGGCGCGCACAGCGTTTGCAGGCAAATTTCAGAGCTGTATGGCCACTAGACTTACGCCTTGGGAGGGACAGTAAAATTATTATTACTACGAACACTAATTGGGAGGGACGTAACTTCTCCCCCTCCACAATAGGCTCGTAATAATTTCAATTAAACTGCAACCTCCTAGCGTAGGTCTAGTTTAATTTTCTAATTATCACTGCCTATTGCTCCCGGAAGGGAAGCTACGTTGAGACTTTAGAGAAAGTAAGGATAGTGGCCAATAAAACATCACAGGCCAGACATGTAATGCCACACACATTTATTCACAATGATCCTTCATCATTTTTTATTTGCCCGTTCACATAGCCATCAAGTACCTTCTGGCTGAACTGGCACTGTTCCCGTCTCTTATAGTATTTACAGAATGTCTTTTCATTTGTCCAGCCCGCTGCTTTCAATTGTTTTCAATGAAACTCCAGCCTGGGCGGCCTGCACTGCAGCTTGCAGCTAGCCCCGCTAGCACCTCTAGCACCTCTTTTACCCATCACGCGAATGTCAGCTTACCCCCAGGTGCGTGAGGTTTGGTGTGGACTGATGAATAACTGCTGTTGGGGACGCCTCAGATCCTTAGTTGTGTCAATATACTGCTTCAAGTGTTTCATGGACACAGATTTTCATTCTTTGCAAATGCCCTAATGTCTGCTGGTTCTGTATGTTTCCCTGGCTTTGTTGTTTTCAATACACATGAAAATTGTAAAAACACGTTTACAATCAAACATCTTTACATCACTTGTTTTCAAAAAGTATAAGCATGACCTCTTTGTCCTGTAACTAAAGCTAACAACATGCAAGTTTTCAAAGTCATTCTTTCAAAGTCAACTGATTTTGGGAGAAAGCAATCTAAATAACTAAGTACAGTATTTACATCCCAAGTGACCTTATATCTGGGTAAGAAGGCCTATGTTCAAATGCTCCTTTCACAAGTTTGCCAATTACTGGATGACTGTTTCCCCTGAAAATCCATTCACTGATGGCAGATAGGCGGACAAAGCCAGAGTTTATAGCATGTGGCTTGCTCCAGCACTAAAAAGTTCGCAAGAAAGTTTGCTGCCTGCACAATGTCAGGCACATCATGTGGGGTACTATCTTTGTGCTACTCTTCCACTTGGCAATTGTAGGGTGTACACTGCGCGTGGTGGGCCCAAGAACTGACGATTTGCGCGCTGCCGGGTTTGGGCACCTTTCCTTTTGGTAGGCTACGCCCTTACTTTTCCCAAAAATCAGTTAAAGGCGGGGAAGAAGGGGGGGGTCTCCTCCAAAAACTTTTGGACGAT
>JAFLJL010010556.1:0-7500 GCA_018398815.1 Conus ventricosus
TTTTATAAAAATTGATCTCTTTTGCAATTTTTTTTTTCAGAAAGTGTGAAAACATGAATCTTTTTTTGCTGCAATATTGGGGTCTCCTTTTAAATTTTTTTTAGGATTGAATTTGTTTTTGTGGTTTGTATGTTAATTTTTCCTTCTTTAAAAAACCAAATGAATATTTGTGTATTTTTGTTTTTTGTTGTTGGGCAGGAACTTGTATGAATGTTGACATCCACACTAAAATTTATTTTCATTGTTTCTCTCAACTTCCCCAATGTATCATTTTACTTTCCTTTCTTCTGTCTTCCCTGGTGTCTGTCTGTCTGTTTTTCGCTCTCACTGTCAATGTCACTCATCTTCACAATGTACAACCTTCACATGCCAGCACAACCCCAACATGACATCACAAACAATCACAGTTGATTTTTAATAAAAAAGTTCTATGATATTTCTTGTTTTTAAAGGGGACATTTTTGGGATACAGATTTGGCAAAAAAGTTTTGTCTTTTGAACAAACAGAAGAACTTTTTTTCTTTGTTGTGGGGGTAGCAGGCTGTGGAGGGCATTTTAAAATGAAATTGGTGAGCGATTGAACAAAAAAAACCTGTAGAAAGCAAACCAATATAATAGTATGTAGTTTTTTTTAATCCCCCTATAGGACACTGTTCCTAGAGTTTTAAATGTCAATAGGAACAGGGGGCCTGGAGAAAACCAAAATAAAAGGACCCAGACTGGGAAAAGGGATTCATGGAAAAATGTATTGACTTTTAATCTCTAGGCACGTTCCATCTATGGGGTAAATAAAAAATCTACATCACGGGGTACCCTTATTTTATAACTCAAGGTCCGCCACTAAAACGGAAAAAAGTTTTAAAAAATACAAAAACAAATAAATAAACAAATTTGTGATGACTAAAATCAGAGAACTTCGGGGCCTTTTCCCTTTCAAAAATGAGCCAGGAAAACGGGTACTTCCATGACCTTGAAAACGGCGCTCTGTTTTGGCCCACTACTCCTGTAGTTTTTCGGTTGACGCTCAGTCGTCGATAGGAACGGAAGAGGCACTTGACGCTCAGTGTCGTTCAAAACTGGAAGACGCACTGCCACCCCCACCTCGGCACACTCCCCGAGGGTGCAAACAAGTTTTCAAAGACGCTGATTTTTTTTCCCTTTTTTAGTCTCTTTTTTGGGGCAGATGAAGATGATGGCGTAAACCACGTTTTTACCACTGGGGATTAAAAAAGGAAAACAAACCGGCGCGGCCAAAATTCAACAAAGTTACTCGCTCTTGCTAAATTTCAAAGTCTTGCCCCTCGCCTACGCATCGCGCTTCAGGGGTGCGTCACCCAGACTGTGCAAATTTTCCCGAAACGCTCCCTTTTTGGCTCTGCCTTTCAACCTACCATCTCGCACGCCTCCGCACAAAAAACGGGTGAGACTTGCCCGGGCCCGCGAAAAAAACATCGACCGCTTTGATTGTATTAGGATGGAATTTCCGTGGGGGGGCCGATTTTTTTTTTTCATTTTTTTAAATTAAGAAAAGGGGTTTAAAATTTTTTTTTTAAAAAATAAATGTGAAAAAAATTAAAAAGAAAACAAATTAAAATTAAATATTGGGGGGGAAAAAAATGAATTTTAAAAAAATTTTTTATTTGGGGTTTCTTTTTCCCCCCAAATATTTAAAGGAAAAAAAATTATAAAATTAAATTTTATAAAATTTTTTTCTAAATTAAAAAAAAAAAAATTTAGTAACAAATATATTTACAAAAAAATTATAAATTTTACAACAATTAAACCCCCAAAAAAGGGGGAAAAAATTTTTTTCGTAAAGGCTTTCTTAAAAAATTATTTAAAACCAAAACAACCTCAAAACCCCCCCCCCAAAAAAAAACACCCAAACCCCAAACCCCCCCAAAATTTTCCCCCAAACCCAAAAACACAAACCAAAAACCAACCCCATTTTAAAAAAAAAAACCCCCAAAAATTTTTAAACCCCAAACCTTTCCCCAAAAAACCAAAACAAAACAACAAAAAAAAAAAAAAAATCCCCCAAAAAAAACCCAAAAAAACCCAAAACCCTAACCCTTTCACCATTTTCCCCCCCACAATTTCCCCCCGGGTTTTTTAAAAAATTCAAAAAGGGGAAAATTTTGGACCGAAAAGAAAAAGGTCAAAAATTCAAAAAAAACCGGAAAAAACCCCTGAAGAAAGGGGGAAAGGGAAATCACTAACCCCGGAGCGGATTCACAATTTCCAAACACGGGGGTTTATGGAAACCACCCAGTCCCAAGACTGAACCCCAAGCGCAATTTCGACAACATTTTTTTGGGGGGAAAATAAAAAAGGGAAAAGGGGGAAAGGGGTGAAAACTGGTCCCTTTTTTTTGGGAAAAACAGTCTTAGGGCGGGGAAAAAGCCCAAAAATTTTTTTAAGGAAAGCGTTTAAAAAACTGGACAGAGTCTGAAATGGAATGGAGCACAGAATGAGTCACACATGTACTGATGCTGGAGTCACACATGTACTGATGCTGGATACACATGTACTGATGCTGGAGTCACACATGTACTGATGCTGGACAGTCATGAAATGGAATGAAGCACAGAATGTGTTTTGTTCTGTCAGCATAGGCAGTGTCTGTGGAATGGAATTAGATGTGTGAAGACTTCAAATCATCTGTCCTCTGAAGATGGAGTGTGGCTGCCTCTGTGGCAGGGTGAACAAAAACAGCCCTACACGATTACCACTCCCTGTATGAAATGTGTTCAGTGACCTGGTCATTGTTAAGATGCATCAGGTGACTGACCAGACCTGCCAACCATTACGCATTTCGCGTAATTTATTACGCCCAAGTGATAATTCTTACGCCCTTACGCATTTAGCCAAAAAATACGCATTGAAAGTTTTCAACAACAACAACAAAAAACGGAGGAAAAAATCGGCGCCGTGCGTATAACCAGTAATCTCCAAGAAGCGTTTCCGTGTCATGCGCAGTTCGTTTCACCATCTTTACCATTCAGCGAAGTTGGCGTCTTTTTGAAGTTTTAGCTACGAAAATGTCGAAACGTGGAGTAGAAAGTTTTGGACAAGATGCGAAAAAGAAAAAACTTGGTCAAAAGTTCCGAAAAGAATACTCGGAAAAGTTCCCCTGCATACGACCTTCGGCTAAAGGTGTAAATTGTGCACGGTGTACCACTTGCGAGTCGGACTTCACAATTTCCAATCACGGGATGGTGGATGTGAAGCGTCACCTCGAGTCGCGCAAGCACATCGATTCCTCTAACGCGCCGAATTCTTCCAGCATCAACACTTTTTTCAGACTGTAGACACCTCAAAAGAGGATGAAATTAGGAAAAGGGTAATTGGGGCTGAAGCATTGGTGGCCGGATTTTTTCGTCGAGCACAACATCGCTCTTAGCGCAGCCGACCATGCATCCCAGCTTTTTAAAGAAGCGTTCTCAGATTCGGAGATCGCCAAACAGTTGAAGAGCGGTCGAATAAAGACAACACACATTGGAAGGACCCTTCTCATGGAAGGCTTAACTGCTGCTGCATCTCCACTGCAGAATGGACCGTTGTGTTGGGGATTGATGGAAGTCAGGAGGGGGGGGGGGGGGGGGGTGTTGCGTGCATCCCATGCACGCATAAAATCAGAACAGACTCACTTCATTCTGACAGCAGTCGGAGACAGGGCGCCATGCTCGTTACGATGTATTCAAGAGAGAGAGAGAGACCTCTAACTTCCGGAGCTAAGCCGCTCCTTGTTTACGTACAAAACCATTACACGTAACATCTTCCCCCTTTTAGGGTTTCTAAAACAATATTAAACAATATTAACTAAATCATCAAATTAAAACGGGATTAACAAATACTAATTCAGTAACATTTCCCCCCTTTTAGGGTTTCTAAAACAATATTAACATTAACTAAATCATCAAATTGAAACGGGATTAACAAATACTAATTTAATAAACAAATATTTTCTCCTATACCTTAAAATATTAACTATTATGTAATCCAAGACCAAAAGGGCAAAATTAACAATCACTATAACTCATTACTAATAATCATATTAACAAAATATTAAAATCTTATTTAATAATATAACCGTGAACGACAGAAAAAGAAAAATCTTCATATATAAATTTAAATCAACAACAATTTGAACAAAATATTTTGATTAATTTTATAAATACTTCCAACAAAGTCCTCTATTTTATATTATAAATCATATGAAGAAAAAAAATATTAATTGGTTGGTCCCTGGCTGTTCATGTTCGTCAATTGTAATTGTTTATAAATCAAGTATGGTTCTGGGCTTCACAGATCTGCCTGATCTGGTGGTCATAGCTGGTCCAGGTGAGAGGGGACCCAGAGTTGGTCCGGCTGGCTGGGGCCCTGTGGTTGGACCGGCTGGTTGAGGGCGTGGAGCCTGTGGCGGCCGGGGGGCTGGATGTTGCCAAGGTCACATCAGGAAGCTGGGCCCGGGAGGCTCCTGCGAAGGGTGTGCTCGGTTCCTGGCTGGTAGGCTCCCTCTGGCATGGCTGCCCCTCTGCGCGATGGCCACCGGTGTGGCCATCATTCTTCGGCATGGCGTAGGAATGGGTAGCTTGGGTGGTAGTGTGGGGCGCACTTTTTGTGGGTCTGGGGGGCGTTTGAGTGGGGTGGGGAACTGAGCGTAGGAAGAGCCTGTTGCGCCGGTAGAACCCTTCCGTCTTGGGTCTGCACATCGTATGTCCTGCTCGTCTGCCTGTTGATGACGACACCACTTTTCAGGTTTGTGATGACTTGTCGATGGGTTGTATTTTTGACCGCCTCGCCACTAGATAGCGGCCTGAGGTCCTTTCGGTGACAGAACTTTCCTGCTGTTGCTTGCCGTTTGTTTTCAAGGCGGTGTTTTTCTTGTTTGATGTAGTCTGCGGCGGTGGGTTTGTAACAGTTTGAATGTGGTGGGGAGCACTGTCTTTGTACGTCTGCCCATAAGCGCCTGGGTTGGAGTTGATGTCATTCCCTCTTCCGGCGTATTTCTCACGTTCAGTAGCCCGAGGTAATGGTCTTCTTTTGCCCGTAGACACTTCTTCATCATTTCTTGGCCACTTTCAACGCTGCTTCAGCAGCCCCGTTGCTCTGACTGTGACCAGGGCTGGATGTCATATGTTTGAAGCCCCATTCGTCAAGGTCGGCCTCTAGCGGACAGCATTGCCACAGATTTGGGTCAGAGTCTCTGGCGTGGGAACACAACCGAGTCTGAGGCAGTCGAATCCTGAACAAGATCACAGGGACGACAGCACAGACCCCATGGGGGGACTTTAGACTTGAAATTCCAGGCACTTTACCCCAAAACCCCAAGTAGGTCTAGGTCGCCAGCACCGACTTTACCACAGGCGTCAAAATTTTTCTGGAGATCATGACCATGATCATGGAGATGGGGAGGGGCACCTGTATAGTGGCAGGAGGCATGACGGGTGAACACGGGCCCCCGTCGCGCTGTCCCCTGCCCCCCCGAGAGTAACTTGGAGCAGGGACCAAAGTAGTCACACAGAAAAAGGTTTTACAGCCATGACCACCACGACTGGGACGAGAGGGAGTCGGAAATTTTATTCTGACCCCTCAGACAGCAGCAGGAAAACAGTCCTGTTAGGGATCCCCATTCTGGACCAAGAGGGAACCCCCGGAAATTTCCCCCAAATCTACAGTTTGACGGGAACACAAACTGGCTGTCATTCAAGTACAGGTTCGACAGCTATAGAACAGCCCTCAACTGGTCGGAGAATGAGAGTCGGATTACCTGGGAAAGGTGTTTGGAAGGAAAAGCCCAAGATTTCTTCACCATAAACCACCAAGAGAGCATCGTGCTCATATCACCAGATGAATGATGAAGTTGGAAGCACGCTTCGGGCCAGAGAGCTGACTGAAACGGCCAAGCTCAAGTTCCAGCAAGCCAGCCAGAACCCAGGGGAGTCCTATGAGGAAATGGGGAGATCGGGTCACAGTGCTTGCTGTTTCAGCCTTCAGAGACCTGCCAGAAAGTTATGTACAGGGGGAGGGGCGATCAGCAAATTTTGCACTGGAGTCAGGACAAGGGGGCAGGAATATGCCTATCTGGAGAGACCCAAAACCAGGAAGAAAACCGTCCCTAAGGTCAATGGTACCCGCACGTCTCCCTGGCATGGATGAGGCACCAAGGAAAGTTCAGGAGGAGCCACAGGTCAGTTCTGGTTTTTCCCAGCAGGATCTGGACAGTTAAGCTGATCGTGGATAAACTGACCCCTCATCTGCAGCTTCTAGCTAAAGAAAGGACAAAGCAACCTCCATGACAATCCAATTTCCGGTATCAAGTGCTTATACTTCAAACAGTTGGACACCGTAAAAAGACTGCAGGCATTACCAAAGTGCTGCAGAACCAGTCTGCAAAGGGGATGGAAGGAAGGAAAGGGACCCCAGCCTACCAATTTACCAATAAGGTAATGTTAAAGTTAGAATACTAAACTCAGGGGCCGTTCAAATGAAAACATACAGGGTGTGTTTTAAGCACTAACCTCGATGCGCTGAGTCGAATGCAACCCTCATCGTGAATCTCTAAGACCACACCTTCTTAGATTTTGTCCTTTTTTCTCAACGGAACTTATTACTCATCTTCGACATCGTCTGCACGCCATGTTGAGTGCTGATCCACGTGGTCGATCAACTTCTTTTTTACTGACGGTGATTCCCGAATCTCGCTCCCAGCACCACTTACTTACTTCTTTGTGTGGGGTGTTGTGTATCTGCCTCTGTGAGTGTGTAGGAGGGGGTGGGGGGGTTGGGGGGGGGGGGGAGGTCCCTGCCCCTTGTATGCGTGTGTGGTTGTGTTTGGGGTGTGTGTGTGTGTGTGGTGGTGTGTTGTGTGTGTGTGTATGCGTGGTGTGTGGGTGTGTGTGCCTCTGTCTCGCGAGCCGTGGGCCTCTGTGTGTGCGTGCGTGCTGCGTACGGGTGCGTGCGTGCGTGCGTGCGTGCGTGCGTGCGTGTGTGGTGTGTGATGTGTGTGCGTGTGTGTTGTGCGTGCGTGTGTGCCCCATGCTGCGGTGCGGTGTGTGTTTGGTGTGTGTGGTGTGTGTGCGTTGTAAATGTCCGTGGTTTGTCTGCCAGTGTTGTTGTGTGTGTGTGTGGTGTGGTTGTTCCCCGTCTCTGTGTGTGGGCCTCTGTGTGTGTGCTGTGCTTCGTGGCTGTGTGCGTGTGTGCGTGCATTCGTGTGGTGTGTGTGTGTGTGTGTGTGTGTGTGTATAGTGTGTGGTGTGTGTGTATGTTTTTGTGGTGTGTGGTGTGTGTGTGTGTGGTGTATGTGCGTTGGTGTGTGTGTGTGTGTGTTTCTTGTGTTTGTCCTGCCCGTTGTGTGGTGTAATGTCTGCCGTGTGTGTGTTTTGTGTTGTTGTGTTGTTGCTGCGTGCCCGGCGTGCGTGCGTGCGTGCGTGTGTGTGGTTTGTGTGTGGTGTGTTGTGTGTGTGTGTGTGTTGTGTGTGTGTGTTGTGTATGCGT
>JAFLJL010010556.1:10000-15000 GCA_018398815.1 Conus ventricosus
TTGTGTGTGTGTGTGCGTGTTTGTGTGTGAATGTGTGTGTGTGTGTGTGTGTGTGTGTTCGTGTGTTTGTCTGCCCGTGTGTGTGTGTGTATGACTGCCCTTGGTGTGTTTGTGTGTGTGTGTGTGTGTGTGGTGGTCTGCGCGTGTTGTATTGTCAGCCCCGTGTGTGTGGTGTTGTGGGGGTGTGTGTGTGTTGTGTGTGTGTGTGTGTGTGGTGGTTGTGTGTCCTGTGTATGTATGCGTGTGTGTGTGGGTGTGTGTGCCTCTGTCTCTGTTGCAGTGGGCCTCTGTGTGGTGTGTGCTGCGTGCGTTGCGTGCGTGCGTGCCTGCTGCGTGCGTGCGTGAGTGTGTGTGTGTGTGTGTGCGTGTGTGTGTGTGGGTGCGTGTGTGCATGCGGCGTGTGTTGTGTGTTTGTTGTGTGTGTGTGTGCGCGTTTGTATGTCCCGTGTGTTTGTCTGCCCAGTGTGTGTGTGGTGTGTGTGTGTGGTGTGTGGTGTGTGTGTGTCCCTCTTTCTCTGGTGTGTGGGCCTCTTTTGTGTGCTGTGGCCGTGCGAGCGAGCGTGCGTGTGTGCGTGCGATGCGTGCGTGGTGTTTGTGTGTTGTGTGAGTGTGTGTGGTGTGTGTGTGTGTGGTTAGTGTTTGTGTGTGGTGGTGTGTGTGGTGTGTGTGTATGTGTGTTGGTGGTGTGATGTGTGTCCCGCGTGTTTGTCTGGCCCGTGTGTGTGTGTGTAAGTTTGCCCTGTGTGTGTTTGTGTGTGTGTGTGGTTGTGTGTGTCCAGCGCGTGTATGTCTGCCGGCCGTGTGTGTGTGTGTTGAGTGTGTTGTGTTGTGTGTGTGTGTGTGTTGTGTGTTGTGTGTGTTGGTGCGCGCGTGTGGTATGTCTGCCACGTGTGTTTTGTGTGTGGTGTGTGTGTTATGTGTATTTTGTGTGTGTGTGTGTGTGTGGTCCGTGTGTTTGTCTGCCCGTGTGTTGTGTTGATTCCTGCCCGTGTGTGTGTGTGTGTGGTGTGTGTGTGTGTGTGTGTGTGTGTGTGGGTGTGTGTGTGTGTGTCTTGCGCGTGTGTAATTCCGCCCGTGGTGTGTGTGTGTTTGTGTGTGTGTGTGTGTGTGCGGGTTGTGTGGTGTGTATTGCGGCGTGAGTATGTTCTGCCCGTGTGTGGTGGTGTGTGTGGTGTGTGTTGTGTGTGTGTGTGTGTGTTTGGGGTGTGTGTGTGTGTGTGTGTGGGGCGCGTGTGTATGTCTGCCCGGTGTGTGGTGTGTTATGGTTTGGTGTGTGGTGGTGTGTGGTATGTGTATGTGTGTGTGTGTTGGTGGTGGTGTCCTGTGGTTGTCTGCCCGTGTGTGTGTGTGTATGTCTGCCCGTGTGTGTGTGTGGTGTGGATGTGTTTTGTGTGTGGTGTGATGGTGTGTGTGAGTGTGTGTGGTGTGTGTGTGGTGTATGCGCGTGTGTAAGTCTGCCCGGTGTGTGTGTGTGTGTGGTTGTGTGTGTTGTGTGTGTGTGTGTGTGTTGTGTGTGTGTGTGTGCGCCCGCGGTGTATGTCTGCCCGTGTGTGTGCGTGTTTTGTTTGTGTTTGTGTGTGTGTTGTGTGTGTGTGTGTGGTGTGTGTGTGGTGGTCCCGGTGTTTGTCTTCCCGAGTGTGTGTGTGAATGTATGCCCGTGTGTGTGTTTGTGGTGTGTGTGTGTGTGCTTTTGTGTCTGCGCGTGTTATTCTGCCCGTTGTTGTGTGTGGGGGGGGGGGGGGGGGGGGGGGGTGTGTGTGTTGTGTGTGTGGTTGTGTGTGTGTGTGTGTGGTGTGTGTCCGTGTGATTGTCTGCCGCGTGTGTGTGTGTGTTATGTCTCCCTGTTTGTGTGTGTGGTGTGTGTGGTGTGTGTGTGTGGTGTGGTGTTGTGTGTGTGTGGTCTCTGCGCTGGTATTACTGCCCGGTGTGTGTGTGTGTTGTGTGTGTGTGTGGTGTGTGTGTGTGTGTGTGTGTGGGGGTTGCGCGTGGTATGTCTGCTGCCCGTGTGTGTGTGTTTGTGTGTGTGGTGGGTGTGTGTTGGGGGTGTGGTTGGTGTGTGTGTGTGTGTGTGGTGCGCCGTTGTGTATGTCTGCCCGTGTGGTGTGTGTGTGTATGTGTTTGTGTGTGGTTGGTGTATTGTAGTGTGTGGTGTGTGTGTGTGTGTTGTGTCCGGGTGGTTGTCTGCCCTGGTGTGTGTGTATGTCTGCCCGTGTGTGGTTGTGTGTTTGTGGTTGTGGTTTGTGTGTGTGTTGTGTTGTGTGTTTGTGTGTGTGTGTGTGTTGTGTGTTTGTGATGCGCGGTGTAAGTCTGCCCGTGTGTGTGTGTGGGTGTTGTGTGTGTGTGTGTTGTGTGTGTGTGTGTGTGTGTGTGCGCGGGTGTATGTCTGCCCGTGTGTTGCTTGTTTGTGTGGGTGGTGTGTGTGTGTGTGTTCGTGTTTGGTGTGTGTGTGTGTGTGTGCGTGTGCATGGTGTGTGTGTGTGTGTGTGTATGTGTGTGTGTGTGTGTGTGCCTCTGTCTCTGTGTGTGTTGCCTCTCTGTGTATGTGTGTGTGTGTGTGTGTGTTTGTGAGTGTGTGTGTGTGTTGTTGTGTGTGTGTGTGTGTGTGCGTGTGCTGTGCGTGCCTGCGTGCGTGTGTGCGTGCGTGCGTGCGGGCGTTGTGTGTGTGTGCGTGCTTTGTGTGTGGTGTGTGAGTTTGTGTGTGTGTGTGTGTGGTGCGTGTGTGTGTGTGTGTGTGTGTGTGTGTGTGTGTGTGTGTGTGTGGTGTTGTGTGTGTTGTGTGTCTGCCTCTAAGTGTGTGTAGGAGGGGGGATGGTCTGCCTTCTGGTATGGCGTGATTTGTGTGTGTGTGTGTGTCTGTGTGTTGTGTGGCGTGTGGATTGTGTGTGTGTGTGTGTGTTTGTGTGTGTTGTGTGTGTGTATGTGCCTCTGTCTCTGGATGGTGCGGGCATATGTGTGTGTGTGGTGTGTTGGTGTGCGTGTGCCGTGCGTGCGGCGTCGTGTGTGCGTGCGTGCGTGCGTGTGTGTATGTGCGTGCGTGTGTGTGTGCGGTGTGTGTGTGTGTGTGTGTCTGTCTGTCCCTGTCTGCCTCTGTGGTGTTGTGTAAAAGGGGGGGTCTGTGTATGCGTGTGATGTGTGTGGTGTGTGTGTGTGTGTGTGTTTGTGTGTGTGGTGTGTGTGTGTGGTGTGTGTGTGTGTGTATTGTGTGGTGTGCATGAGTGTACCCTGTGTGTTGTGCGCGCGCACACTCATGTGTGTCTGCATTTGTGTATCATCAAATGCATGTGTTTTATACATGCAATCGTGGAGCATATGTTATATGCGTGAGCAAACAATATGTGTGGGGGTTTGGTTTTTTTTTATTAGTGTGTGTGTGAATGAGTTTCTCAGTGTGTGTGTGCGCGCAGTGTGAATGCATATGCATGCGGTTATGATGCAGTTGTGTGTGTGTTATTTATCTCTCTCTCTCTCTACTTCTCTCTCTCTAATCTCATCCGCTTGTCTCTCTCTCTCCTCTCTCTCTCTCTCCTGCTCTCTCGTCTCTCTCTCCTCTCCTCTCTCACTCTCACTCATCTTTCCTCGCTTTCGCTCCTCCCCCACCCCCCTCCGCCAAAGCATTGACATTCCGGAAGTAGAGGTAGTACACATCTTACACTCATGTACTAGCCTAGTAATGGATTTAATAATGCAAATGACTGTCCAGTATATACAAACAACGAAATTCTGGTTAAAGGTCACGAATTTATTTACAAATTCTGCAGCAATGACAAAAGTTATCACGACACATGTACATCGGATGCCAAACACAACTATTCCAAAACAAGCATCATTGTGACACCATAAAACAACAAAAACAAAACACTGGAGCAATGGGTTTGCACAAACTTTGCAACTCTGGTCACATTATCCTCACAACATTCAACAAAGTAAGGGTTTTAAACTGTTTTTTGGTCACACTATTGTTAACTGTGAAACCTTTAATAAGTTAGTTCCATGGAACTGCTACAGTGTAAAAGAAATAGAGAACAAGGGTGTCGCAGAGACGCTGGACATGCCCATCTCCTCCCCGCCCGCCCCCCCTCTCCCCCCACCACGATATAGGATAAGGCCCTGCACATTGATATACTTTTAACAACCACATTCGTACACCATTGTTCACATGTACCAAGTTGAACCTTATCAAAAGATGAAACTTCCACTTTATGGAACCCCTTCTACTTTCAAGGTCAAGCAATCATGGTCCTTCTACCTTTATCTTGACCTTAATCAGTATCTATTATTTGGAAAAGCCATACCCCAATGGTACATACATACCAAAGATTTAACATTGACAGTCCAACACTTGTACAGATATAGGCATGGTTTGGTTATGGAAAGTTTAGAACCAACGTCAAGGTCACAACCACTGAATATTACACAAATGCTGTCCACTCAGTATATTCTCCATGATGTGCAAATGCGGCTAAAAAGCAAGATATAATTCAGGATCGTTTTGTGTGGACTCCACTACATATTGATCAAAAGTGACACGAAAGGAAATTTTGTAAGGTGAAGATCCGTTTCAGGCCCCGTTTTGGCAACTTTGGACCAAACAGCAATTTCACACCACACCGCTACAGAAAAAAAACTAATCACACAGACAAACAATGAAATTGCAGAAAAGTAATATTTTGAATATTTGAATGATGACGTTTTTCAGATGGTTTGATCAATTTACTTTGCTTGGTACTGGTTCTTCATAATTGAAAAATTGTTAAATTTACACACCGCTATACCTTAAGAATAAAACGAGCATATCTTCTTTATTTTCAAGATATTTTGATGATATAAACTTGGATTCCATCTCAGAAGTGAAGGCATTTACAGCGGATTTATGTGGGTGGACAGACTGACCCAACAATCCCCAAACCACTGCCGCTTTATGGTACCCCTACTTTCAAGGCCTTACAAGTCTTGACAAATTGAAATATGAAAGTAAGGCCTACATCTCTACATTCACGACA
>JAFLJL010010556.1:21694-36694 GCA_018398815.1 Conus ventricosus
GTGTAACAATAAACCTTTTTGATTTTTGCCCCTTTTTTTTTGAGTGTTAAAGCTTCAAAGCCAAAATTTTAGCGCTCTTTAAAAAAAAAGTAATTTTGCTTCTTCGGGTTTGAATTTTAAATTTTTTTTTTTTTGATTTGCATTGTTAATTTTTGAGGGTGTCAAAGTTACTCATGCTTTTTTTTGTGAGCAAAACCCTAAAAACCCATCAGGTATTGTTAACTGGCAAATTTTAATTTTCTTTCCCCGTCATATTTTCTAATCTTTTTATTCTTCTTGGTTTCGTTTAATTTTAAACCCATAGATTTTGTAAATATTTCGGGGATGCGACCAATTGGTTCCGCAATCGTTCTAACACATGCTGTAAAAAAAAGGGAATGGTCTTGAGTTTATTGTTACAAACTTTTTTAAAAAAAAAAAAAGGAGTGCTTTAAATATACTGAGAAAAATATTCTGGGGGGGGCCCACTACAATTTTAAAAAATATAACAACGTTTCCCTTTCTTTTCGGGACCCAGACTGACACTTTTCATAAAAAGGTGAGTATCCATTAAACGATATTTTAAACCCCCTTTTAAAAAAGATACATCCCAAAATTTGGGGGTTTAGCCATCCGATGCAGTTTTATCAGAACCATTTAAACTTTTGGTTTTGTGCATCAACGGGGTTGGGGAGTGGTATGCTGATCATTTAAATCGTCCGATCCTTAATGGGGTCAGTGTTGATTTCTTTCTTTACACTTCGACTTTTTTTGACAAACTGCAAGCTCCATTGCCAAAGACAAAACTTTTAAAATTCATTCAGAAACCAAATAGACAGAAGGCTTTTGAAAGGATCTGAAACGAACAATATTAATTTTAAACAGACTTTAGAAAAAGTCGGATCTTAACGGGCTTAGGCACCCCTTTTTTTGTGGGGGGCACAGAAATTTAAACTATGAGGGAACCTCCTTAACTTTTTTTTCCCCAAACGGGGCTTCACCTCGGTCCAAGAAAGGCATAAAACAGCATGGACAACATTTATTTAGACACATCTGAGGGCCTAACTGGAGGGGGAATAGAACGAAAAAAACGACTCTATTCGCATTACGTTCGTGTTTGCTGGGTTCCAAGCACAGACGAGGTCGAGCATAATGATTCTTCTACGGCCCTGACGCACAAAAACAATACTTAGAAAAATTTTAAGGATGCTTTTAAATTTCTACGTTGATGTACATTCAAGTATGAAAGGTACCCAAGTGTTTTACAAAACGAAAGATCAAAAGGACTTTGCGTTGGGCACGGTTTTATATCTCCCCTTCTGACCTCAGCTCAGTAGGCACAAAAAAAAACTAAAATAAGAAATCTTTAAAGGAGGCAATGAACAGAAGGGTCGGCCCCGCATAAATTCTGACCCCGAAAATTTTGCAAACAAAAAAAAAAAACACCCCAAGAATAAGCCATCCAACCCCAAGGCCCCAAACCCCAAAAGGCCATTGAAAGACGGGACTTTTTTCGGATGACCATAAAAATTGAAAAGACAGGCTAGTTGTTGGTTTAACGGGCCTGGGATTACTTGTTTTTATCTACTAAATTTTAACCCCGACTATTAAAGAACAAAAGCCCATAAGTCCCCACCCCAAAAAGCCAAATTTGCCTGCAAAAAAAAGCCAGCTAACGATACTCCCTAAAAAACCTGGCAAAGAGTCTATAGTTTTACCGCTAATTTTTTTAATAAATCCCAAGATGATAAAAATGTTTTTTCCCCCATGTTTATCGGGGAGGAATGCGATGGAGGCCTGAACTTTCCCCCACCACCGCCTGTAATACCCATCACCATGTACTTTTTGCAAATCCTAAGCCGTTATAACGTTTGCTAAGTACCCCTTTGCTCTCAAAACAGCGTTGTTTTCTTCGCTAGTGTTGTTTCATATAAAATTTTTCGTATTTTTTCTCTTATTCTATTTACTTGAGTTCGAAATTGGTCTGGTTAGTAGTCAGCGCTTCTATCTTCCCGATTTTTGTTGTTCAAGATTTTTTAGTCTTTGTTTTATTCTTTCTTTAATCTCACCCCCACGATGAGTCGTAGCCTCAACGATTTTTTTTTTTTCCCTTTTTTTATATGCTTATCTAGTACACCCATTTTGCAAATTTTGTTTCTAATTCCCCTAAAAACGGTTTTTAAAAGACGATAAAGGGGCTAATAATTCTCTCTCAGTACCGTGTTCCCAATTGTTTTAATGCTGTTTCTTCTTCTTCATGATTCTGCTCCTACTGTATTTATTACTTCGTCCACTGTTTGAAAAAATCTTCAGGTTTTTGTGTTTTGTATTTGGCACCTGTTGGGATTTTTGTAGCGTGTTTTGGTGTTTAGCAATTTCCTTCGGTTTCAAATTTTTTGATTTGCAATCCCAAAGGCGATTTTGTATGCCATGGGATTTTTTTTAATTGAACCTATGGCAAAAAAAACTTTAAGGGTCTCGTTTAGTTGTAAGCGAACACTTTTGTCCCGGCCGGTTTTCACAAAAATTTGGGCCATCATCATCCTTTCAAAAATCTTGGGTCTAGAATACGGGGGGTTAAATGTCTAAATTTTGGTGCAATATAACAGGGCTTTCTGTTAATTCACGCCGAAATGAGGGGTTGAGCGATGCGTGTTAAAGGAGTCATTTAAATCATTTTTTGTCTTCAGGGTCAAAATCATAATTTTTTTTCATTTTCAATCCCTGCCATGTTTTTAAATAATTAACTTTTTATTTTGCTTCATAAAAAAGTACAATATATGGTTCATTTTGGCCCAATAAACCTAAAAAAGCCCCTTGGCGTAAAGGGGAAAAAAAAGAAAATTATTGTTCCAAAATAATCCGTCACTTTTGATCGAAAAAAATTTCTTCTGTAGATTCCCCCAAGCCTGGGAGCAATGATGTGATTGTCCCGGCCTACGCGACTTACTTTCAAAATAAAACCAATCAACAGCACAACCAGGACAGTTGTGCGAATTTGGGGGGGCAATTGTTAAGAAAATTTCAAAAAAACTTAGGGGAAAGAAAATTTTTTTTAAACAATGCAGACAATTTTTAACCTTTCTGTCTTGGCTAACCGGAATAAAAGGGGCTGATCTTGCGTTTCAAAGGAATGTAATAAAAGCACAAAAAACAAGATGGGCCCTCTTGCTGAAAGCGAAAAAAGCATGCAGCGTAAGTTATCATAGGAAATCGCTTTTCTATCCCCTTGGTTTTTGGGTTGTTAATGCGCATGCGCCATACTATCAAGGAGCTTAAAAACAATTGTCATATGAACAATTTTTAATAAATTTCAACGTTTACAGATCAACAACAGACACCGAAGCAAAGTACAGCATTTTGAATCGCGTTAGATTTTTGAGTTGTTGGGCTAAAAATTTAGAGGTTGATTGGGAAAAGTAAAAGAGACGCAAAATTTAATTACGAAAGAGTGGACACCATTCTACCTCCTAAAAGCGGGGCAACCAAATGGAATTTCAGTTTTAATGTCCCAGCAAAAAAATTTAAAAGGCTTTTATTGCGTGCAAGATGAAGAACCTTTTAAAAGACAAACGAAAATTTTTAAAACCCTAAAAAAGAAAGTGCAATGTAAAATTGGGTAGCCAACCAAATTAACCAAGGGGGTTTAGCCCTTTAATCAGAAATTGATGGATAAGAAAATTGTTCGGAGGTGGGGGCATAAAATCCCAACACAACCTTGTTCAAAATTTTTCACTTCACATGTAAGACTTGTGTTTATTAACAACAAAATACGGTTTATGGATTATGCAACAGAGGATAATGATTTCATGGAAGTGGAGAAAGGTTAAAGAAGTAAAAAACTTTAAAAAAGACAAAGAAAAAAGATGACGAAAAACCGCTTAATGTACATTTGTTTTTACATAGATTTGCAGCTGATATTCAAAATAACAATTTCAAAATAAGAAGGCTAAATTATTTTTTTTTTTAAAAAAGCATGTCGTTCTGAAAAACAAAGTACCTAAAGAAAATAGAAGGCAAAATTGACCCCAGGGCCGTCTCGCTGCAAAATAAAAACCTTCAGATAAACCAACATTACACAATGCAACAAATACTAGAGCAGGGCCTTTCAAAATACACAAAACCAAAAAAAAGGGATTCGCTGCCTTTAATCTGTTTTCTAGTTAATACTGGAGCATGGACTTTTAGGCCTATCGCAGGAAAAAAGTGTAGCCCTTGCAAAGGCGCCTTTTCACCCTAGCTTTACCACTAGGCGTTTGTCTTTTAACCCTTGGGCCTGGTTTATTAGCTGTAATGTGCTGGCAAAAAAATAAAAACTAAACTCCAAAAACACACAGCCATGGTTCAACTAATAACACTAAACTTAGTTCGTTCAAAAAGGGGCATAAAAAAAACACAGCTGACTCAAACATCACGGTGAAGAATTTAAAACGTTTTTTCAGGCCGATTTTGATGACTCAAAAAGACAAAAGTTTGTCTTAAAGAAAGGCAGGACAATTTTTCTCACAGCCAACACCGAACAGAAAAAAAGGAAGTTTAAAAAAGTAAACGAAAAATTAAACTCTGCTCTAAACCTACATTAACAACGCCAAAGGGGTTTATACTTTTTGTTTATGGTCTAAAAAAAAAAAAAAACCCTCGATATTGATTTAAATTTTTTTTTTCATTTAAAAAAATATTTTGAGTTAGAAAAGAAATCCTGGATAAATTAAAGAAAACCCGGGCGAAATTTTTTGAAGGGAAAGCTGAGGGGAGCGTTATCAAAAGCTTTTAAAAGATATTTATTAGAAGTATTAAACCGCAAACGTACAGGGAAGTGTTGCTCATGCATTTTTAAGTTCCGGGTAAACTAACAAAGACCCACCATTAAAATAATGTTAGCTTTTTTAAAAGACATTTAACAATAAATGAAGAAAATCAGAAAATTGGGGTTTAACAAACAACAGGCTATTCTTTTTATAAGATTACACCTGGTGGGGAACCAACTGTTCACAGTTTGATGTGGCCGCGAAGAAGCCAAAAAAGAGGCCTGGGTTTTCGAGGGCGAAGCTTGGATCAGTTAAAAAAAGTAAGAACCCAATTTTAGCAAGGCTTTCATTTCCTACCCCCAGCATTGTCGCAAAAAAGCAGTTCAAACTAAAAATCAGACAACAATGTTTTTTTTATGTGGTTGTTCTGCAAGGCGCATTACGTCCGCAAAAACGAAGAAGGGTCTAACTACACCCCTTTCTCAATACTTAAAATTCAATGGAATTCCTTTCCGTTTGGTGGATTCCCTTGATCATTTTAAGAACAAAACAAACCAAAAAGTTTAAAGTTACACATGGGAGAGGGAAAAAAATCTACAACCGTTAAAAAGTCCAAAAAACAGTCCCCAAAGATTGGCGAGCCAGACAAAAGCCATGTTGCTTACTATGATTTTTCACCACAGGGCTACCACATTCACTTGATACGCCAATGATAGACTAAAGAAACATCTTCAAAAAATCATGGGGAAACAAGAACCCGCAGAAAAAGTTTAACGAATTCCTCCGTAAACGCGCTTGAACATAAAAAACAATGTATCGGCCCCGTTTACTGTAATACAAACTAATTTGCCCCCAAAAACAGAAAAGTTTTAAGAATGGAAAAAAAAGCCAAATAGTCCAAATGTTTTTTAAGCAGACTTGAAACCTATTGTTTCTTATGGGGACCAAACCCCCCAGAAACGTCCAAAAAAAAACTTTTTGATAATCACCAGATTTGTTCATTTTGCTTTCATACGCCCGATCGGGTTTGGGGCCATTTTAAGCCAAATTAACGAGGGCCAATGCGGGCCAAAAAATTTTTACAGCGCATGCGCAAGTGCGTAAAGCTGTTTTTAATAATCTAATTTTTTCTGAAATCATATGACGCCTGAAGCCAACAAAATATGACTCAGCCACACATTTTGGTTTGCGGTTTAGGCCTCTCATCAGACGTAGCGAAAACGAAGGGAAGAGACCATGATCACATTAGCGGAAATTCAGAGGAGCTGGCACAGTAAAGCAATCTTCAACTAAAGTTTTAACCAAAAACATGGGGCTGCCCATCTTCTTTCACAACTTGCGGTTATGATCCCACCTTATAATGCAAACATAACCAGCGCCTTCAGGGTAGCATGATTCCAGTCATCAGAAAAATACATGTGTTTCACTTTAAAAAAACTGTCTTTTTA
Source organism: Conus ventricosus (assembly GCA_018398815.1). Lineage (NCBI taxonomy): Eukaryota > Metazoa > Mollusca > Gastropoda > Neogastropoda > Conidae > Conus > Conus ventricosus. Next base: position 27,870 of record JAFLJL010010556.1, read on the forward strand.
TGACTCTAAAGCAAAAACATGAGGGTTCATTTGATCGCTGGTATATCCCTTTAAAATCCCCCCCAAAACGGAAGAATATTTTCCCAACTCTTGTTAGAAAGGGGTTTTTTCCCCTTTTGAGTACATAACATGGGAAAGGTTTGACGAAAATACACTTCCCCTAAAGCCGTTTTTCTAGTCTTTAGAGGAAAAAACATCAGTGATTCTATTACCCCATGCTCAAATGCTGGCAGAAGTTAGAGTGAAAACGATGGGGGACATCATGACTCCTACTTTATGGCCGATACATGTTTGTTTGGGGGACTCTTTTAAAATTATAGGAAAACCCGTATGAAAAATTATAGCCTATCCCCCCCTTACATTTCGCGTCGGGGGTGAGCTGGGTGCTTTCTTTAAAAATTTCTGGAGTACAGATTGATTTTTGTCAATTTTCCAATGATTAGAAGAGAAAACGGATTGCTGGGGGAATTGTATGGCGCGCATCATTACTGTAAAACAAACAAAAAATACTTAGACAACTATGATCCAAGTAAAAGGTCTAACTATCTCATGTATTTAGATGCAAACAATCTGTATGGATGGGCTATGGCGCAATCACTTCCGTTACGCAACTTTAAAATGCACACAAGCGTCGATCCGAAAAACATTCAAAAAGCATTAAAGTGGTTGGGCAGTTTGACGCCGGTCAACAGCGTGGATACATTCTAGAAGTTGACTTAGAATATCCTCATGAACTCCATGACCTGCATAATGACTATCCATTAGCTGCAGAAAGCCTAAAGATGGCAAAAACAGAACCCCCTAAACTTGTGCCTAATCTTCGTGGCAAAAAAAATTATGTATGTCATTATAGACTTCTGCAATTTTATTTAAGGCATGGTTTGAAGTTGACAGCCGTTCATCACATAATTGCTTTTGATCAAGAACAGTTCATGAAACAATACATCATGAAGAACACTGGTCTCAGAACTAAATCCACAGATGCTTCAGAAAAAGACTTTTTCAAGCTGATGAACAACAGCTGTTTCGGAAAGACTATGGAAAATCCGCACAAGCGCAAAGATGTCAGATTGGTCACCAAAGAGAACGAAGCAATTAAGCTGACTTCTAAACCCAATTATCAGGACTTCAGAAGATTTCATGATCAGCTTTTTGGTATAATGATGAAAAAAAAGAAAGTCAAATTGGACAAACCTGTATTTATCGGGTTTACTGTTTTAGAATTATCAAAGCTTTTGATGTTAGAATTTTTTTATGACTACTTTAAGCCCTCGTATCCTGAGTCCAGAGTACTTTACACAGATACAGATAGTTTTGTTATAGATATCCCTACTGAAGACATCTATAAAGACATGGAATTAGAAGTAGCTAAAGGGCAAGCAGGATGGTACGACACATCTGATTATCCTAAAGATTCGCCTTTGCATTCAAATTACTAATAAGAAGGTTTTAGGAAAGATGAAGGATGAATTATCTGGAAAGGTGATTAAGGAGTTTATTGCTTTAAGGTCGAAAATGTACAGTATTTCGAGCCAGGAGAAAACCATTAAGAAGCAAAAGGAATATCTCGCAGTGTTGTGCAGTCAAACATATCACATGACAACTACAAAGAGGCATTGTTTGACAATAAAACTTTTCATCATGACAACGTAAAACTGCGATCGAATCTACATGAGATCAACACAACTGTTGTAACAAAGAAGTCATTAGATAGAACAAACACAAAACGTGTGTTTGTTAATCCAGAGTTTTCATATGCAATCGACATTGTAGAACCGTAAATTAATTAAGCAACTGGAACTGTGTCTGGTGGGATTATCTGCAGTTCTTCTTTCACAAAAGATCTTTGAGGAGCTGGTTGTTTTTTGTGTCAGTTTCTCGTAAATAATACACGGGCGGATTCATTTTTACAATTCTTTTTATTTCATACGGGTCAACGCTCCAAACTGGATCTGTTGCCCTGATGCGAGTGTCCCCTTCTGCTTCCCCCGGTAAATAAAGGTACCTTACTTTCAAACCAAACGGTAATAGTTTGCCGGATGAAGACTCTCCTTCAACAACATTTATTGTTTGTTTTTTGATTGCTTGTACTGGTTTTAGCCCTTTAAATTCTTCATTATTCATTGCGCGCAAAACTGAGGGCACTCTTCTAACCCATTCTGTGTTGCGAGAATTGTCAATCAGCTCTCTGTGATACTGGTAAGAAAAAAGTCTTTCGGCTAACTGTTTGTTAAAGTTTTCAACTAAAGCCTGTGATCTGTGAACTCCGGAATGCCTTTTAATGGTAACTCTATGTTTTAACAATAATTGATTCACTCGACCTTTAAATTCTTTTCCATCATCGACTTGAATCTTGCGAGGGTAAGTTAAAGGACCTCGTTGATATATTAGTTGTATAGCGACAGCAACAGCAGAAGCACTCTTTTGTGTTAATGGTTCTGCATCTTTATATCTTGAAGCTACGAGTATGTCAATGACTGTGAGTGCGTACTTAAATCTTTTTCGTCTAATCGTATCATGGGGTAAATATAGAAGATCCATTTGATGGGTGTCGTTCGGTATTGTATTCACAAAGTGTGGTCTCTGTATTCGTCTAGGCGCAGGTAAATAAATTTGCCAAATCGCTTGTTTAGATAACCATTCCTTCGCTGTTTGTTCTCTGACTCCAGCTGCTTGGCTTAGCTTTTTATTGCCGTGATTCCCTTCCAATATCCTTTTGGCGAATAATAGATTTTGTTCATTTTTATTCAGCCAATATTATGCGCAACAAAATACACGACGGTCATGCCAAAGACAATAAACCCGATTTCTTGCATCTTTGTTTTTCTGATGGCTGATAAAAGTCGCTGAATTTTGGCGGGGGCAATGTCTCGATTGGTTTGCCTGTTACAAGATAATATTCTTTTATCGCTTGATCAACATCTTTAAATGTGTAAGCTGCGTGTCCCTGTTTTTTCAGTGTGTTATTAATAAAATCTAACTGCTCAATTCTCTGCTTTTCATAGGCGTCTTGTGCAGCTGCTAGTTGCTCCATAGCTTTGTTATGTCTTTTTCTCTCGCCGTCGTCCCGTAGTTTACTAAATGCGTAATTACTTCCGCTAAAAGCAAGCGCATTCACTACTGCACCGCCTATCATCATTACGAGTGAAGCCATTTTTTATAAATGTATTTTTTTACATATTTATATTCTCTGGAATTATTTTTTGATTAACTAGAAAATCTTTCGTAGCGAACGAAGCTGTAATAATAGCGATTAGCTTTGCTGAGTCTTCAAAGTCTAGTTTGCCAAGATCTGCCGGTTTTATTTTTAACAGGCTTTTACCAAGCATCGTGTATCCTATACTTAGACCTCCAATAACAGCAGAAATGGTATACAAGGTTGGCGACAGTTTTTTCGGTGCTCATTTTTAAAAACAAAATAATTATAATTGATAAAAAACATGAACAGTGATGATCTACTACAGCTACAGAGTGACCTAATCCGTCTTGGACTTACAAATGAAGAAGTTGATGACCAAGCTGTTATGCCCCAAAAGGAGAGGTTGTATTCTTTGGCAGCATGCGGAAAAACAAAACAGTTCCTCGGCAATGAATTCAGCATAGAACAGATTCAACAGATGTCGCCGCAAGACATTATAAAGTATCACAACAGGTATGAAGCGCAGTTGGGGTCAAGAATGGTAAAAAGTGTCGGGCAAACGGTTCTTAGTTTGTACACTAAACTAGTTAGTAAATTTGCTCCCATTGATTCTGAACAAGACTTTATGTATGATTTAACGCAGGATCCAGTTTTAACAAAGTCATTAGAGTCTCTAGGATGTGATTTATATTACAGATTTGGAACATTGTTATCGCCATTAATCATGGGATTAATAACTTTTTAATCATATAGATTTTATTTCCCTTCAAAATGAACGAGTCGGAAAATCAGCAGAATCAGAAAACACTGAATCAGGTGGAGAAAGTAACCAAGCCAGAAAATCAGCAGAATCAGAAAACACTGAATCAGGCGGAGACCAGTGGAAAGCATCCTGGGCGTGTTAAAGCAGGAAGAAAATTAGCAGAGTGGAACAGACAAAAAAAATTAATGTTACAATCACAGAATATAACTCATAATGAAAACATAACACCGCCAACGCCAGAACAAGTTGATTCAATGCCAGCTATAAAAACTCCATGCGATTCAAGGCCTACAGCACCAAAGTCTTCATGGAATATTGAACTTAAAACTGTTGCCATTTTTGGCGCCCTTGCTGCTGCTGGGGGCGGTTATTACTGTTATAAAATATATAAACAATGGCAACAAAAACAAAAGCAGTCTGAGCAATCTCCACCACTAAATACAGAAGTTGAACATAAAAGTAGGCCAGAACCGCCAACACCAAAAGATCATTTTGATCCATTTCAGATGGAATAATATTTTAAGAACTTAATTTTAAATTTTTTTTGATAAAAATATATCATGACGGATTATTATTTGTTTAAAATGATGGATCAATAAATAAAGACATGGAGTCTATAAAAAACATTTCCATAGACCAGAATTGTAATCAATGCGGTTGCTTACGATGTAAGAACTTCATTAAGATCTATGCAACCGATCTCGCGCCAAAGACGCTGAGCAAAACATCCTTAACGATGGCGCGTTTTTGAGGCGTGTGTGTACTATATTAGACATTTACTATTTAAGATAAAAACATAGATTGTTTTTTTTTTTGATAATTATAAGATAACTTGAATAAGAACTTGGTTGTACTTAGAGGATGACTTAATTACGATCTTGAGGTAACTTGAGTAAGAACTTGAGGATGACTTAAATAAGAACTTGGTTGTACTTAGAGGATGACTTAGTTATGATCTTAGGTTGACTTGAGTAAGAACGTGTGGATGACTTGTGGATGACTTGAGGACAACTTGAGTGAGAACTTAGAAGTGACTTGGGTGACTTAAGTTAAAAACTTAAAAGTAACTTGGGTAACTTAAGTTATAAACTTAGAAGGAACTTGAGTGTGTGCATGCGTGGGTGGGGGGTGGGGTGGGCGGGTGGAGTGGGGTGGGGGGTGTGCATGCGTGGGTAGGACAAAACACACACACACAAACAAACAACAAACACAAACAAACACAAACAAACAACAAACAAACACAAACAAACAATAGATAGGACAGTGCTTGTGGGAAAGTGAAGGGGAAATGTCACTAGACCACACTGCGCCGACCACGTCAGCGGTAGGCCTGCTGTGGTCTTACAGTCGCACGTTAGAGAGGGCTTTGTAGGTCAATCAGGCGGCTTCGCCTGATTGGCCTAGTTTTGCAAAACCGTTACTATTTTTAAGCCCACGTCATGTGTTTGTGGCGTTCACTGAGAGCCTTGCAGAGCAGTTGTCGGAGGCAGTTAGCGAACAGTGCTACGCCCACTATAATTAGCCAGTAACAACACCAGCCCTGTCTGGGCCCAGCCCGAGTCGTGTTCCGCGTCGTCTGCTTTGCCGTTGTGTCACAAACACCACAAGGTGGAGAAGTTTTCTGAACTACTAGGTAGTACACCGGTCACTGAACATTTGGAGCTTTTTGAATAGAATCATTTCTTCAAAAGTTAAAAGCTTTTCAAAGTTAACAACATCTCTTTCAAATATATCGGCTAAATCTCTGTCTTGAATTAACAAGCTTTCAAGGTGCTTGTGTAGTTCATCAATAGTAGGTTCTCGTTTTTTCTTTCTCCTCACCTTCCAAAAAGCAATACTTCTCTTTAGCTTAGGAAGTAAAGAACTGGGCACGCCTGATTTTCTTTTGTTTAGATACTCCGTCATACACTTGTAATAAAACATATGTTCATATATGGCAAAAGCTGTTCCTCTGTAAACACAAACACGACCGCCTGCATTGAACACCGTGGCTAAACTGAGAGGCGTTGGTTGGAAATCGTCATGTCCGGTCACGTGGTAAGTGATCGGGTGTCAACCTAATGACGGGTCTCTGCAGTAATCTAATAGTGCGGAGTCCTTAGGTAGGCCAACAATTAGCAATTAAAGGCTTACCTGCACTGGCGTTCGTGTATGGGGCGTGTTCAGCAACTGCTGCTTTTCCTCTACGTTGCTCTATGGGTACGTTCAGCCACTGCTGCTTTCCCCTACGTTAAGTTTAGTAAATTAGTATTATTTTTTTGGTTATTGAAGTCTTACTTGTCAGAGAACTAATAAATATTTATTTTGGCTCACCCGGGCGAAACTGGTTGAGACCGGGTGAGCCAGAATGAATATTTATTAGTTCTCTACGGTTCTGACAGTACCACTGCTGGGCCCAGAGGTGGACACTGACAGAAAGACAGTGTACCAGCTGCTTGACCCTCTGAGGAAAGCTGCAAGCTCGGCTTGGACAGAGTGTGTCGCAGACTGTGTGTGACAGACCTTACTTGGTAGTTCATGCCAGGAAGGGCTTGGAATGAATCCTGACGTAACCCCCAAGCCAGAGTCTGGACTGACCAGGTAAGGTAGAGTGTGTGTGCGAGTGCAGAAGTGCTAGGTATATAAACGAACTTCTCTTGAGTGTAGGGAAAACACTTGATTGCTCTTGTTGCTTTTGGTTGATTGTAATGTGGGTGGGTGGGTTTTTTTGTATTTTTTCGTTATTCTACTGGAATGTTATTGTTGTTTTGTCTGCCTGTTTTGTTGTTGTTGTTGTTGTTATTTTCTTGAACTGTTTTGTTGATTGTTGTGTGATGTTTTCTTGTCATTACTGTTGTGTTTCTGAGCTGATTTGTTCATTGTTGCATATTGTTTAATAGCTGTTATTGTTGATTTGTCGAGGTATTTGCTACATTTAGTTTGTATTGTTGATTTGTTGAGGCATTTGCTATAATCAGTTGTTATTGTTGATTTGTCGAGGCATTTGTTACATTTAGTTGTTATTGTTGATTTGTCGAGGCATTTGCTACATATTGTTTGTATTGTTGATTTGTCGAGGCATTTTGTACAATCAGTTGTTATTATTGATTTGTAAGAGGCATTTACTACATTTAGTTGTTATTATTGATTTGTCGAGGCATTTTCCACATTATATAATATCAGCTCACATCAGTATGAAAATGTCTACTTCACCAGGTATGAATTGTTTTGCTTGCTTGCCCCATGAAAACATGTCATGTGCGAGTCTGTTAATACATATAGAAAATAAGGTAGGACTAAGATACAAACCCTGCTTCAGAACTTGCAAACATTCAAAATAACCAGTGTAAGAGTCACCACATCTAATATATCTAAGAGTCACCACATCTAATATATCTAACATATGATGTAGATCATGGTGTACATACTTCTCAAAATGTTAAACAATTACCATTAATTTTTAACACCATTTGTGAGTAGTGTATTGAACAAAAGACCATGCTCTACGCCATTGAAGCGCTACTGAAATCAGTAAATGCTACATTCAGGCACTGTCTTCGCCATGCTTCATCTCTGTATGTAAATAAAAGAAATGACATATAACTCGCTGGCTCCGCCTCTATGTTCCTGGCCTGAGTAGGATCCACCACCTTTATTCTTTTACCCATACTCCACTCCACAACCATCCAACCTTTCCCAACCCTACCATCTCTCACCACTTTTGGTCTGTCACGCATTTATTTACAAAATACTTGGTCAAACCCTTTGTCTGCTGTTATTCATTCATCATTATTAAACAATATCAACACTACATCACTTCTAGAATCAACAACATTCTAACGAGATCTGGAAGACATGGCCTTCAGCAGTACATTGACACCAAGACCAAGGTCGCGCAATAAATAAATTTTGAAAGAGAGGGTGTTAGTTAGTTTTGCCAATGACATTGACAAACAAAGCACATGACAAGACACAATGCATTTCAACCTCTTGGGTCTTCTTCCGGCTATTCTCCCCCCGCTATTCTCCCCACCACATGACAACAACAGATGAGTCATTTTTCGTTCTTTGTTTGTACTGTCCTAAATGTTAAATGTGATTTTTTTTTTTTGCCTGAAGAAGACCCAAGAGGTTGAAATGCATCATGTCTTGTCATGTGCTTTGTTTGTCAATGTCATTGGCGGTAACTAACGCCCTCTCTTGCAAAATCTTGCTTCGTTCTCTGCCGTCAGTCACTCCATTTTGAAAAAATCGATAAATTGTTTGGTTGGTTGGATTAACCACCCCTCCTCTCTCTCTCTCTCTCTCTCTCTCTCTCTCTCTCTCTCTCCTCCTCTCTCTCCTCTCTCTCTCTCTCTCTCTCTCTCTTCATTCCATGACTTGATGTTTTACCACTCTTCTTCATTGTAGTTTGTCATGTGCCAATTTTTTATATGCTTCTCCTCCTCCTCCTCCTCCTCCTCCTCCTCCTCCTCCTCCTCCTCCTCCTCCTCCTCTTCTCCTTAGTCTTCTTTTTCATCATCATCATCATCATCATCTTCTTCTTCTTCTTCTCTTCTTCTTCTTCTTCTTCTTCTTCTTCTTCTTCTTCTTCTCCTTTTCTTCTGTCTCTCCTTGTGTCAGAGACTCCGTCTCTTTATTCTGTGTCTCCAAGTCCCCACCTCTCTCTCTCTTTGAGTCGCTTTCCATCCCTCCCTCTCTCCCACACTCTCTTCCTCTAGCTATATTGTGCATTCTCTTATTCTAAATTGCCATGTATTCATTGTTGTTTATGAGTTTTATATGCAGTTCGATGCAATGATTTCTACCATGTATTTATTGTTTGAGGGCTGGATGGAAAAAAGCCACTGACTGGTGCTTATTCTTTTCCCTCATTAAACAACATTTCGTTCGTTGGTTCATTCGTTCTCTCTCTCCTCTCTCCTCTCTCTCTCTCTCTCTCTC
>JAFLJL010010556.1:44194-46694 GCA_018398815.1 Conus ventricosus
AACAGCCAAAATCGGCATCAAAGAACAAAGACACATTGGCCTTCAATTACATGCCTACGGAAGTACACATGTCGACTAGTTTACAGTTCACCTTTTAGGTTACAGTTCAAAGTTACATTAAACATTTCTATGAAGTTCACAATTTGTCACTTACAAGAAAAAAAGTTACGATTTCACATTTTGGATTTAAGTGACACTTCCAAACTGTATGTTACGGATCACAGCTTGTAGGTTACCGTCACATGTTGAACGTAACATATACGGCTTATAGGTTACAAAACCTGTTGACAAATAAGTACACACACACACACACACACACACACACACACACACACACACACACACACACACACACACACACACACACACACACACAAACATACCCACACACAGACACACACACTACAAAAACAATATACCCCTCTAAGACGAAGCTGACGACAGCTGGTACTCCTCCACCCTCATCCAACCATACCAGGCACATGGGCAACATTAGTACTGCTCCCGTATGCATGTCAGCAGACGTGAGAAGTACGAACGTTGCCCATCCTTGTACTTGTTCCTCCACACGAACTCGTACAGGTACGATTGGAAGAGGGCCTCGGACGTACCGAACTGTCGCTTCAGCTTCCTCTTTGCCCTCATCCAGGTGTTTTCAATGTTTTGGGTATGAGTGACGGGGTTGTTGGGGTCCACGAAATGGTGCTCATGCACGATGACATCGTGCGTGTATAACCCCCCTCCGCCAATCTGCTCCACGTGGTGGTATGCTCGCCAGCCATCAGATATGATGTGGGATCCGGGAAGGATCCACTCCTGGATCAGGGCCTCAAGCGTGGGTCTGGTCCGGTCTTGCACTTCCACCATGAAGCACTTCCCCGAGTCTCTTTCAATCCCCCAAAAACCCAATGCCCTTCACGCCACTGGCCCCGGTGGTACTTCCTGTGAAAGTACTTCGTCTCGTCGATCTCCACGACGATTGGCTCCCAAGTCTGGGGATCCAGGCCGCCGATCTGCTGCGGGTGACGGCGCAGGTCTTCATCACACACCTGCAAACACACACACACACACGCACGCACGCACGCACGCACGCACGCACGCACGCACGCACGCACGCACGCACGCACGCACGCACGCACGCACGCACGCCACGCACGCACGCACGCACGCACGCACGCACGCACGCACGCACGCACGCACGCACGCACGCACGCACGCACACACCACACACACACACACACACACACACACACACACACACACACACACACACACACACACACACACAGATTTAGGCCAATTGGGTTGAGGGTGAAAGTATACATCGCTAATTCAGAGGCACACCGGTTCATCTCCAAAATGGGAGATTTGAGAAATGCCCACTTGAAGTTTTTAAACAATGGCAGAAGTCACACGAGTACTTCTATAGTCACATAACTCACAATGATTCAAGTTCAAGTTGTAATGTATAAGTGCTGTTAGCAGCATCAAATAGTATTCAACAGAAAACATACAAACACACATTTACCAAAAATAGTCATTCCTTGCTTGAAAACTGCCTCGCAGGGCTCTTCATAATTTGGAGCAAACCAGACTTCCAGTGGTAAGCCTGGTGTAGCGCACTCTTTATCTGACCTCCTAGCCTCTGCCCTCCCACATGGCAGAGCAGGCCAGAAATAAGTGTAATGAGGAAGGCAGACGTTTTTCCTCCTGCTGCCCTTATCTTTTCACAGCAGGGAAGAGTATCAGCCAAGTGTATGGAGGTAGTCTACCCTCCCTTCCTTTCCTTAACATATCCTCTTTCTCAGCACAGTTGGTTAAAGCGGGTGTTCCGCTGTTGCTCCACACACATAGGTAATCTTGCTCTGTGCCACAAGTGTTTTTTTTCGCTTTATCTCTGCTATTATGCAACATCACATCACCAGGTTTGGAGCTCTTGATGAGACCATGAAAAGACACACAATGCACCAAAAAACCCAAAACCCAACATTTGGAGGTAATCTGGTGTGGCTCTAATGTAGCGACATGATGATCTGGTATACCATGCTTCAGTCAAGGACGAAGTTGCACCAATCAACAGCCGTGTGGCTGCACACAGACACACACACACACACACACACACACACACACCACACACACACACCACACACACACACACACACACTCACATATACACACACGCACACGCAGTCGGGTATGAGGCTGAAAAGTATAAATGTTGATCTGGTATATCATGCTTACCTCACGGACGAAATTGCACCAATCAACAGCGTGGAGCTGCTATCCCCAGCTCTCGACAGGTCTTGTTCTGGGGGAAATCTTCCGCCCAGAAATAAAGTAGGAGGATGCCTTTGGTCAGAGGCAAATGTGACTTCTCGAACCAGCTGTCAAACCTGACAAGGATCGAAATGTGTACCGCTTAACTCATTACTCAGGAAAGGTTGAGGCAGGATACTCGCGCAAACAGGGGCGCGCACACACACACACACACACACACACA
>JAFLJL010010556.1:51694-106196 GCA_018398815.1 Conus ventricosus
CACACACACAGAGGCAGACCCCCCCCCCCTCTACTCACGCAAAGTCACACCACACACACAGACACACACACACCACACACACACACTCGCATACACAGAGGCAGACCCCACACCCTCCCTACACACACACAGGCAGACACAAACACACACACACACCACACACAAACACACACACACACACACACAACACACACACACACACGGGCAGACAAACAACGGACATACCCAAAAAAACAACGCACACACACCACACAAACCACAACACCCACACAACACACACTAAAAAACACCCCCCACACACACAAGACACACACGCATTACACAGGAGGCCAGACCCCGCCCCTTCCTACACACACACACCACAGCGGCCACACACACACACACACACTCACACACACACACACACACGAACACACAGGACACACACAACACACCACACACACCAACACACACAACACACACGCACCACACTCCACCACAAAGGGCTGACAGAACACACACACAACACACGGGCGACAAGCAACGGACATCCACACGCACACACACACGGGCAGGCAAACACACGCACACGCACACACTCACACACACACACACACACACACCACACACACACACACACACACACACACACACACACGGGCAGACAAACACACGGACATACACACGCACACACACACGGGCAGGCAAACACACGCACGCACACACACACACACACACACACACACACACACACACACACACACACACACACCACACACAGACACACACACACACACACACACGCATACACAGAGGCAGACCCCCCCCCCCCCTCCCTACACACACACAGAGGCAGACACACACACACACACACACAAGTAAGTAAGTAAGTAGTGCTGAGAGCGAGATTTCGGGAATCCCCGGTCACTGAAAAAAGAAGTTGATGACCACGTGACCACGTGATCAGCAATCAACATGGCGTGCAGAACGGTGTCGAAGACTGAGTAAGTCCGTGAAAAATGGACAAATCTAAAGAAGGAGTGGTCTTAGAGCTTAGCTGGGGTTGCATTCGACTCAGCGCATCGAGGTTAGTGTAAAAACACCCTGTATGTTTTCATTTGAAGGGCCCCTGAGGGCCCCTGAGTTTAGTATTCTAAACTGGAACATTACCAAGAAAGAGTATTGAAAGATTACTGGTTAGGTATAAATATATTAAGAGAAGGTGTCAGCTCTAGAGAATGTAGGCTTTCTTCTTCTTCTTCTTTCTTTGAAGATTCTGACACTTGCGTGTGTATGACCGTTTTTTATCCCGCCATTAAGGCAGCCATACTCCAACTTCGGGAAGGTGCATGCTATGTGTAGCGTGTCATCCATACCAAAGGCCAAACTGGCCTTCTCTTCCGAAAGTTGGTGATGGGATTTTACGTGTGTGCAAGATGTTGTGCATGCGTTCACACACGGAACCTCGGTTTATAGTCTCATTCGAAGGACTGTATGGGGAATGGAGTCAGAACCAATGTTTACTCCGAGGGAAAAATCCCCCTGTACCGAAATTCGAACCCGTAACCCCAGGATCACGAGTCGGGCGCTCTACAACTGAGCTATTCCGGCCCCCAACTGAGCTATTCCGGCTCACTCCAATTAGGCCTATGTTAATTCGATGATTTCAGAAGGTGATCATCAAAACAAGAAATTATGGTCTTACATAAGGAGTAAGAGACAGGACAACATTGGGATTCCAGACCTGAGAAACAACCAGAATAACCTAATACAGGACGCTGAAGGGAAAGCAAATTTACTAAACAAGCAGTTTTCTTCTTCTCCTGTTCACGACCAACATCATTATGCTGATGACTCTGTCGTATACTTGGGGGTTTGCGAAGATTTGCGCTGTGTTTGTCAGACATAATTTTGATTTCAGCTTTAAGGGGTGGGTGGGGAGGAGGTAGTGGTGATGAGTAGGAAGGGGGGGGGGTGTTGGAGGGATGGGGGGTGCAGAGGGAGGCGAGGGAGGGGGGTGGGGGGGGGGGGGGGGCTGGGATGTTGTCGTTGGTATTATTGATGAGAGGCGAGTCTGGACCTGAAGTGGTCCAGGGTCTCCGCCGTCACCACAACCTCTGGGTTCCACTCTGGGATGGTCCCTTGGGAAGAATGACATTTGACGGTAGTCTGTCCTGCATTGTGGGATGTCGTAGCTGCAGCTGTTGTTTTTTCTTGAACTTCTTCTGGTCTGGGATTTCCCAGGCAGGTATTTGGAATTGATGTCAACAAGACTGTGGTGGAATTTATACATCATTTCCAGTCTTGCATTTTGTCTTCGTTTCTCTAATGTGGGCCACTTCAGAGAGCGTAGGATTTCATCTACACTGGTTGTTGGTCTGTGGCTGTGTGTGACCCATCTGGCTGCTCTACGCTGGATCTTTTCAATCTCTGGATCTCGTTTCTGGTGTGGGGGTCCCAAACGCATGACGCGTACTCAACAATCGGTCGAACAAGGGTTTTGTATGCAGTTTCTTTCATCTTCTTGTTTCCGATTTTGAGGTTTCGTCGAAGGAAGCCGAGGGTTTTACTGGCTTTTGCAGTGATCGTCTCAATATGGGATACCCATTTTGGTCGTCTTGGATCGTGACCCCAAGGTATTTGGTTGAGGTCACAACTTCCAAAGTGTGTCCATGAAGTTTGTACACAGTTGGTGTTTGTTCTGCGCCGGTATTCATTTTCTCAAACCCCAAACCTTTAATTAAGTTAGACTAAAGATGATGATAAACCCTGAAATGCAAAAATCAAAGTAAACAAAGAGGAGTTTTTAAATTATGACCAACATAAATGAAAAAAAGCTACGGGGTCCCATGGCTTTCCCTGGCAAGTCTTAAAATTATTGCCAAGAATTGATGGGGGTATACCAATTCTTTTACCACTTCAGGGGCCCGGGGAGAAATACCTGAGGTGGCAGATGCAGCATTTTTCCCCTTATTAAAAAAGGGTGAAAAAACAAAAGCAAGAATTAAAATGTTCCTTTTACATCAATATCGAAAAAACTACTTGAACACATACTTACATAAGGGGACCATCTTGACAAATTCTTTTTAAATAACCCCCCAGCAGGGTTTTTTAAAGCAAAGGGAGTTGTAGCCCAAAACTTATAACAATCTAAATTTTTTTAATAACTGTTTAACAACAGCAGCAAATAGATGAAATTTTTATTAATTTTTCTAAAGCCTTTGATAAGGTTGCCCAGGGGGCCTGGCTTAAAATTAGAAAAATGGGGATTGGCTTCTTTCAAAATGGGCTGATCTTTCCTCTTTGGGGGGAAACGCAAAAAAAGTTGTTGTGAAGGGTTCTCCTTGTAAACCAGTTTGTCAGTGTAAACGGGGAAATGTTTGGGGCCCCTTTTTTTTTTAATTTTTAATGACAAATTTAGAAAAATCTCTCCCCTGGAACTCTATAAGGCTTTTGCGGGTGCAGCTTAGATATATAGAAAAATCGAAGCAAGAATGTAAACCTTCTACAAGAAATCTAAACGCTTTACAAGAGGGGGGAAAGAACTTGGAAAAGGAATTTCCCCCCCAAAAAGTCCCAAGGTTGGTATTAGTAACAAACGCTCACCAAATTAGACAGATATTTTTCCCATAACCTATTCTTTAAAGAAACAATGCTGCAAAAATTTAGGCTTGATTTAGATGTCGTCTCAAAGGGAAAAAAAAACACTACAATTTTGTATGTAAGAAAGAAATAACATCTTAGCTTTCTTATAAGGAATTTTCAATGACTCCCCCCAAAAAGGTTAAAAGACGATGCTACAAAAAGGTTTAGACCTACTGGAATATGGTTGCTCATTTGGGATCCTTAACATCTAAAGGGACTTTGATAACCTCGAAAAGATTCAGAAGAGAGCAGCAGGTTTTTAAAAGGGAAACCCAATAAAGGAAAAGGGGAAACTGGGGAAGAACATGGGGGAAAATTTAAATAAAACCCTTAAAAGAGAAAAGATTTTTATCAATTAAACTTCTTAAAAGGGCAGAGCTAAAGTAATTGATATTCCAAGGGACAATTATTGAATAAAATAGCCCCAGGAGGGGGCGGTCAAGTTTTTACCAACCACATAAAATATTACAGCCATTTAAATTTCTTTTATTCTAGTTCTGACGCGTGGAATCACGCTGGGGCCATCAAGATTGCCACAATTAATCTCATTTTAAAAAACAAATGTACACAGTTTTGGATCGCATAATTTAAAATTTTTTATTTTAATTCCCCCCAGATTTTTTACTGTTACGTTCCCTGGGCCTAATTTGGCCATTGTTTTTAATTTCTTGAATATCGAGGGGACCCTTGGGTGCCAAATTTGCCCGGGGCCAACAGTCTGAGTCGCACTTTTTTATGAATTTTTTTTATTTTTTAACATCGGCGGGTGCCCACTCTTTTTTGAGTGAACCAGTTTTTTTGGAAAGAAGAAAAATTTCTGCGCTTGTTGCGGGCCCCAAGGGGATGAGAAGCAACAAAGTTGTTCTTTGAATTTGGGGCCCCCTGAATTTTAGTGAACCAAAACCCGTGACGAAGTGGGGGAATTGTCAATTATATTATAGTAATAAATATAGCATTAAAAAAGTCTTCATTGAAAAAAAGGGGTTTCCACCCCCCCTAACACATTTGGTTACTTTAGCATTTGTTAAAAGTCGTAAAACCCAAATAAAGTGTGACGGGTGGTTGCCTATTAGATAAATTCCTCATTGCTTCACCAAGGATCACTGAATTGGTCAGTGAACTGAAATATCCACATGGGAAATTGTGCATCCGCTTTGGGGTGGGGGTGGGGATGGGGGGGGGGGAATTAAATCCTTTATTTTTTCCATTTCATTTTTTTGTGAATTTTTAGCAAAACTGAAAGTGCCCTTTAACTTTTCATCTGCTTTTTGATGTTGGGAAAATATGACTAAAACGAAAACACGGGGCTCTCAGTGATGCTGTGATTCACAAAAAAGTCATTACTAAATAATAATGGTTTTTTTTCTTGTTGAGATAGTCTAACCAGATTTTGCTGAAAGTTTAAGGGAAGTACATCAAAACGTCCTGTAACAGATTTGCTAGAGTACAAATAGCCTTAACGCAAAGGGGAACATTTGGGGGGAATGTTAGTACGCCTTAACAAAGAAAAAGGGTGAAAGGAGTAAAATCCATTTAAGTGGGGTGCATGTTGTCAATGTGTCATGCTTGGAAAAGGGGGAAAAGGAGAGGGGGAAGAGAGAGGAGAGAGAGAGAGAGGAGAGAGATTTTATTATTGATCTTTTAAATTTCAAAATGGGGTTTTTACCCAAAACCTAGCTTACAATTGTCCTTGTCATGATCATTATTTTAGCACATATCTTACACTGACAAATTAACATGAAAATGGTAACTAATTCTTAAGCCCCATATGGCCCTTTTCGGTCGGATGGCTAAAGAAATTTTTTTCTTTTTAATTTACAATGTTTTAAAAGACTAAGGGAGATGGGGGAAAGGGAAAACAGAAGGAAACTTAAAACAAAAAAACAAAAAAAAATACAGAGAAGGTCAAGGGGATGGAAAGGAATGGGAGGAAGGGGGTGGGGGGGGGGGGGGGAGAAAAGGGGTGGGAGACAGAATGGGGTGGGGAAGAGCGATTTTAACGGGTAGGTTTTTTGTTTAGTGATTTTTTCAAAAATATTCAAGAAGCTTTTTGAAGGGCGTAAAAATGTAATCAAATAATTAATTTTGAGACTAAAATGTTTTTGCAAAGTTTCCCTTAAAAGTTTTAAAGTATTCATGTTTTTTGATTTTTGGAGTGAGTTCCCGAATATAGTCCAATAAGCAGGGTGTTTTTTAATGATCATGCGGGAGGGAAGAAGGAATTCCCCGAGCCAGGAAAACTCTTTGATTTGTAAAAAGGGCATTGATATAAATGGCATTTTATCTGTAAATTTAAAACAAAACGATGCCTTGTTGAACCAGTTGCTTTTCAGAGGAAGTGGTTCACGTTTATTTTTTTGTCTTTTGGGTCGCTGGATGGAGTAGCTTTGTTGCCCTAGGGAGAATTAGCCTTTTTTTTTTGGGGTCCAAAATTCCGCCCAAACCCCGTTGAGGCTAATTGAAAATGACATTATTGTGCATTTAAAAAAAGTTTAGGCACATTACTGTTGTGTTCACTTTAAAATTTAGATAACGGAAAAGGGTTTTGGAAAACCTTGCAACGTTTTGAGATGAGATTGCCATTTTAAATTTTTTATCTATCTTTAACCCTTAAACATGATGTCATCTACCCGCTCGATAGAAGAGCATTCAACTGAAATTTTAGGAAAGAGATCAGATGGTGTTTTTGGGGGTAGGTAATCATAGATTTAGTTTTGGCTGGATGTAGGGCCATTTAGTTTGAAGAACCAGTCTGACACATCGTTTAGATTTCCTGGGGAGAAATTTTTATTGTCTGTTTATCACTATCATTGTTTGGAGTGATGACAAAAAGCAAAAAAATCTGTCGTGACCCCTTTATTGATATGGGAAAAGGTAAAACATTGTGAAAATCGAATGTAGGGGGCCTAGTACTGAGCCTTGGAAAGATAATGTTGTTATAGCCAGCCCCACATGAGGTGTGGGACTCCATGTTGACAAAGTCCGAAGCGGAGGTTTTTTCCCAAAACACCCACGGGGTTTTGACCGCTGCTTAAGTCCTTGAGTCAAAGTCTTCAATAGCGTGAAGAGGAAAAAGCAGAAGAAAAACAAATTGTCGTGGGTTGTTACGTTGCGGTCTTTTTGTCCGACCCCGGGGTTAGGGATAAAAGTCTCGCGCTATATGAAAGCGTGGGTGCGAGTACACACGTTTGGTTTTCTTATCGCGCCTATAGCTGACCAATATTTACACGACTGCACACAGCCAAGCCCTGGAAACACCGAGAAAAGCGAAATGTCTCTGTCCAAACACGCTGTGAGCTATTTTCGCTTTGCCGGAAAGAAGTATCTGTTCCGAAGCGCTTGAATTCTTACACATACACGAACACATACGCGTGCGCGCGCGCGCACACCACCACACACACACACACATGCGCACACGCATGCACACATGCGCACGCCTCACAAAATATGTACATAAAAGCAGAAACTTACCTCAATACCCTCATTATGATTATTAACATTACAGATGTGGGTTTGGGGTATGAACTTTTAACAGCCTGACTAATGGAAAAAAAAAAACAAAAAAAAAAACAAACCAGCGCTGCGAAAAACTGCTGCAACCCAAAGTCGAGTGTGTGTGTGTGTGTGTGTATGTGTGTGTGTGTGGTGGTTTTGTGTGTGTGTGTGTGTGTGTTGTGTGTGTGCGCTCGTGTGTGTCTGTGAGAGAGAAAAGGAGAGAAGGAGAGAGAGAGGGGAGAGAGAGAGAAAAGAGAGAATGAAAAAGAGAGTGAGGGGGAAATTTTTTGAGTAAACATGACTACACAAGACACTGCACGCAAATTTACCACTTATAAATCAATAGGAAGAAAAAACATGCACAGTGTACACCGGCGCGATGCAAAAACTGAGAGAGAGAGAGAGAGAGTGAGAGAGACAGAGTGAGTGAGAAGAGAGAGAGAGAGTCTGACATAGAGAGAGAGGGAGGAAAGATTGGGGGTGGGGAGGATGACTGATTGAGAATACATACATAAAGAAACAGACATGCACGGAACCTTTGTACAAAACAAAATAAATAAAGCATGCAGAGAGAGAGAGAGGGAGGAGGTGGAGGTGGGAGGGAGGACTGATTAAAAATTTACATATATGAAGAACTTGCCCATGCACAGATAGTTTTTGTACATACAAATCAATAAAAGCATGATCAGAGAGAAATGTTTCACATACAATGGCTTGCACTCATAACTGAACAATCTCTCTCTCTCTCTCTCTCTCTCTTTCTCTCTCCTCTCTCTCTCTCTCTCTCCTCTCTCTCTCTCTCCTCTCTCCCTCACACACACACAAAACACCACACAACACACACACACAACACAAACCACTCTTCTCTCATCTCTCTCTCTCTCTCTCCTCTCTCTCTCTCTCTCTCTCATCCCTCTCAACCCACACACAAAAACACACACACACACTCTCTCTCTCTCTCTCTCTCACACACACCACCACAACAAAACACACACACACACACACACACAACCACACACCAAAAAATTACATATACACGGCACACGGCATACGAGTCTGAGGCGGAGGAGAGAGAGAGAGAGAGAGAGAGAGAGGAGAGAGAAGTGAGAGAGAGAGAGAGAGAGAGAGAGGAAGAGAGAAGAGAGAGAGAGAGAGGAGAGAGAGAAACTGAACTAAAACGACGTGCTGCATGACTTAAACAGAACAAAACGTTTATCAAAACCCCACACACACAAAACACACACACACACACACACACACACACACACACAACATATACACGGCACAGGGCATACGAGACTGAGGTGGGTGGGGGAAGGGAGGGAGGGAGAGAGGAGAGACAGGAAGGGGGAGAGGGGGGGGGGAAAGAGAAGAGAGAGAGAGAGAGAGAGAGAGGAAGAGGGGAGGAGAGAGTGAGAGAGAAGTGATGAAACTGACGTGCAGCATGATTTAAACCAGAACAAAACAGATCACACACACACACACACACACACACACACACACACCCCACACACACACACACCCACACCCACACCCACACACACACACTGACTCACCACCACACCACACACACAACACACACACACACACACCCACACACACACCACAACGCACACACCACACACACGCACGCACGCACGCACACACACACACACACACATGTGTACTCACGATGGTAAAGCCATGGTTCGTTCAATTCCACTTCTCATCAATAACTGTTCACTATACTTTAACACAACACAAACTGTCTTGTCTGCACATGTTCGTGGGTGTGTCCTACACTCCTCAGATCAGCGGCTTGTGTTACAGAAGAGTGTGACACTGACAGGGTTTTTGCTGTTGTCCCTCTCCTCTCTCAAACCGCCCCCACCCCCACCCGTCCCCCACCCCCACATTTTTAAAACATGAAGTACACTTGCCCGTTTGAAAAAAATCTAAACAAAAACTATAGTTGATGTTCAGTAGTACTCTCACTTCATGTAATAATTTTAAAACCTATGTTTATCAATATATGCATAATCTTGGAAATAAAGGTCAATATTTCTGGCTATTAATACACCCATTACAAACTGAAATTTCAACTTTATCAGTGAACATATGTCAACTTGAAAGTAACATTATAATGCTCTTACGTTCTATAGGATGATTATGTACCAATTATTTTGTGCCCAATTTGGGATAGTACTTATGTATGCTTTTTCTTTTTCAACAAATCTTAGTATATGAATTTTCATACCTGCTCTCTCTCGCTCTGAAGTGGATGATCTGCAAAAGTCTGCCGGGAAACATATACTTAGAATTTTGTTCAGTGACAAAATTAAAGATGCTTAGGGAAGAATGTACAAACTGACAATTACAAAAACGTTTCCCCCGTAATCAGTGCTGTTTTTTTTTTCTCAAGTGGTCAGGAAAAATTCACATTGAAGATTACGTTTATTTCAGAAGCAACACTCAAACATGTTACCACTGATTTGTTTTATCTTTCTTTAACTCTTAGACCTTTTCCCACACAGTCTACACAAGACCTTTAAACGTTTCCAAATGTACAGTGAGAGAATGACCTTTTGTTTCATAATCCTTTTGGCCCCCCTCCTTTCTCTTCTCTCTCTCTTCTCTCTCTCTCCACACACACACCCCAACACACACACACACACACACACACACACAACCACCACACAAAACACCCCCACACACACACAAAACACAAATCAAAAAACACCCTAATGGTAAATACCAACAACACACTTTAATTTGAATTTGCCGATAGAAAATAGTAGTAGTGATTGGAAATGAAATATTATTATAAATTTTGATAATTGTTTACTTATTACTGTTAGGGCTACTACCATTACTGTTATCAGTAGTGAAATTTTCTTGTAGTAATTATGTTATCTACGTTTCCCTTTAATTAGGCCTACGTTGCTCTACATGCAACCATAGTACAATAAAATGTAGCAAAAAATGAAGAAATATATTGTATATAACAGTGTAAATACGACCCCTTTACACAAGCTAACTTTTCATCACAAAGTGCTTCCCAATGTTTGACCAAAGATAGTTCGCCCTGTAGGGCGTAAGCCCTTTTGGGTTTTACCTACTTCGGCTTACAAGCACATCAGCCAACGACGCACGCGCGCTCAGGCTAAAAGGTTTTGCCGGTCGCAAAGTTCTGTCAGAAAGTTTTAAACACATGCTTAATTATGGTACTCACAGAGCTGATCGAAATGCCAGTTTTTGTCACATTCTCAAGTACTCACTGAGCTATTGCTGACACACAGAAATTATAGTCTAAAAACAAACCGTACAGTAAATTAACTTGATGATGTTGCACCAGTCTCGAAGCGTCCAAACACACACAGCGTCTGGCACGTGCGGTGGCTGGGCTGGTTAGGGCCTAGCCGGGGTCAAAAGGCAAAGCCTTGAGCGAACTAAATGCAGTGGCTCTGAGTGTGCCGGGGCCGCCGTGCACCACATACAGAGTCCTATCATTCAAGTATGATTGGAATAATGAGATTGTCGGGGTATGGTTCAAGTAGACAAATAGTTTCTTTAGAAGAATGGAATGATCAACAAGATCAAATGCCATTTTGAAGTCAAGAAAGACAACCCCTGTCATTTGTGATTGGTTCATATTTAAAAGCCATGAGTCAGAGAGAGAGAGGGGGGAGGGAATAGATCATGTGTTGTGTGCGCTCGTGCATGTGCGTGTGCATGTGTGTGTGTGTGTAAAAAAAACATCCGCTGAAGAAGGTGTCATTTACAAGTATACAAAAGTATAACTGTGTCTACAGACTGTGTGACTCCATGGCGTTCTCTGATCATCTGGTGATGTCAGAGGTGAAAATTGAAATCGATGTCGCTGAAGAACCACCATCAGGTCAGTGCCACAATTTCCTTCCTGTAGATCATGTGGAAGTTTCCTGTATACATTGTTTCATTAATGACAGGATATCAGAGGCGAGCACACAGTGCAGAAGATTACCAGGTATTTACCTGCACCCAAACCCACCTCTTCAGCATCTCTGGCATGACTCCAGGTCCCAGAGGAAAGAAAAATGGTATTAAGCAATTCAGATACTTTCCATGTCCACCATCTCTAGCTTGAATGAATTTTCATTGTCGTCCATTACCCGGTATATCCATCAGAGAACAGGAAAACCTTCATTCTGGGCCACTTTCGCCCTCAACCAGTTTTCGGGCGAAAGTGGCCCAGAATAAAGGTTTTCCTGTTCTCTGACAAGTAAGGCTTCAATAACCAAAAAATAACGATTATCTACAAACAAACATACTGTGTAGGGTTATCCGTTTTCAATATTAATTTACTAAACTTTTCAGATTTCAGTTTTTGCTTAATCCTGTGTTTTTCCTGGTCGTTTTCAATAACATCATTTTCACGCAAACATTCTTCAAATGAGTCTCTGTCTTTCATGTGAAATAACACTACAGTCTTTAACTGTTCTCTAAAGTCTTTTAAAACTGAGTTATATTTTTGGCATAAAATCCACACACTTATCCTGGCATGTCTTCCACTGAAAGCTAGTTTTGACAAAGTGTTTCTCTTTTTAACTATGTCTCTTTCTGCTGAACAGTCATCTATAATAAATAGTGTCTGCGTTCCTTCAAACAGTCTATAAAACTGTTCTAAACACTCACTCAGTTTATTGCTAGGATCAACTAAATATATGTTATCATCAGTCCATATAAACCCTCTATCATGATATGCTTTGTTCCATTTAAGCGTTGGACAGAAAACCACAATATGATTAAAATTATAGCGATAAACTGTTTGTAATAGGTCTAGGACAAATAGTGTTTTTCCACAACCAGTCTGCCCACAAATCAATGAGCAATGAGGAGTTTTTGTCATAAAGTTTAACTGCTCCATGGTTTTATAGAAGAATTTAATCTAATCCAGTTATTATTTTTATCATACTCTCTGTTAGAACCTGTTCAGTATAATAAAATCCTATGAGGCCTAAATGTGTAAGATTAATCCAATTCAGTGCTTTAAGATTGTTTCTATTTAGACTAATATTGATTTTGTTGCTTGTTGTTATGACCTTAATATCCTCGCCATTGTGAAGAACGACGACAGTAACTTTAAGACTGTCAACGTCTAAATTTTGCCAGCTAATTAGAATTCCTTTAAAAAGGACGTCACTAACGCCCACAACCCCATCCCTCTCCTTATCTTTTAGGACAGAAATTTCAAATATCATTGTGAACGTGTCTCCTAATTTCATTTGCGGCATGAACTGTAATTTTGTAGAAGCATCTTTTAAAACCGTTTCTCTTCTGTGGAGGATGTACTGTTTTTTCCCATACGGCTTTATTTCAATCTCTTTCCGACTATTGTCATCTGGCATAAGACTTACATGTAAAGGGCCAGAGTTGAATGCTTTTCTGAAACTTTTTTAACGGCCAAAAAATGTAAATGGGCTTATGAATTCAAATTTTATGTCCCATTCTAAATATGGTTCCAAGTGCCAATTGAGGTCAGGTTTTCGAACTATTTTATATTCATACTGGCCAGCATTATTTGCTTCTACATTGCGCAGTTGTTCTAGTTTAGGAAACCTTTTGCTGTCGCCAACCTCTTTGCGTTTATAATCACCATCTTTAGTGTACTCAAAACCATACAAAGCGCCTATCTCACCGTTCTGCTCAAAGTCTGTAACGTCTGCAAGGTCTTTTAATTCTAAGGTTATACACCTTACAGGCGCCAATGTAACTCCTGGTTCTTCTGGCCCACGCGACATTTTTTGAACAACTTATTATTTTATTTCTAAAACAATGTGTAGGTTATCACATTTTACAACTTTCCCCGCTTTGTCTTTGATTTTTATATTAAATGATCCAACCCTCCCACAAACTAATCTTTTAAACTGTAAATTAGGAATTGTATAATTTCATAATCGCAATATGCAGCTTTCCCTGATGGAAGAGCTCTTAAAACAGTTGAGGGCCTTCCGTCATATAAGTTTTCATCAGTGCTCAGCTCATCCAAATGAACATAGAGTAATGAATGTAATGCAAGATCGAGCAGATTTTCCCCCTCATAAGTAGTTTTGTCTGGCTCAGCACTAAAACCATGAGTGGGTAGATTGCCAGTTGTAAAGCCTAACATTTTAGCTAGCTCTCTATCAAAAAAGTAAGATACTTCTTCAGGCTTGAATGTTAACATTGTTTTTAGATTTGCATTGTTAAGTTTGAGAGTAATGTCGAAGTTACTTAATGCTTCTTTTAGTGAGCAAAACCCGTAATAACCATCAGGTATTGTTAACTGGCTAATTTTGGTCCCTGCTTTGGTAATTTTTAGAATCTTGTTATTCTTCCTGGATGCAGTTATATTAAACCATACAACTTTGTAAAATATTTCATGAAGCGCAACCATTTTGGCTCCGCAATTGTTATCAATAGCATGTTCTAAAAACGAAGGACGGTCTTGGGTTGTTATTGTTACAAACATTTTTTTAAACGAAATAAAAATGAGCGCATTCAAATATACTGGTGCAAAATATTCTGTTGGGCCGCACTACAATCTTAAAAATATAGCAACTGATACTCTTGACATTGCTGTGACCCAGACTGCCTCTTTTCATAAAAAGGTGAGTACTCCATTGAAGAGCTATCTTAACCCCCTATTGAAAACGACCGCATTAAGAAAGCGTGGTTTAGTCATCCGATGCAGTTTTATCAGAACCAGTTAAACTTTGCTGTGTTTTGCGCATCAACTGGGTGTGGAGTGTCGTATGCTGATCATTTAAATCACCATGATCCTTTGGTGAGGTCAGTGTACAGATTTCATTTCTATTACACCTTCAGACGTATTTTGACTGAACTGCAAGCGCCATTGCCAAATGACAAACCGTTTAATCCACTTAGCAACAGAATAGACATGAAGGCTTTTGAAAGGATTTGTAACGAATTCAATATTAAGGCCAAGGCAGACTTTAGACAAAAGTTGGATCATAATCATGGCCTAGGCGACCTTTATTTTCGGGGCACGCACAGAAAGTATAACTATGACTGGCATCCTCCTTTCAAATCTTTCTTTTTGGCACAACTGTTGAGCCTGGGTCCCTACAGCAAGAGCATAAAACAGCATGGACAACATTTATCTTAGACACTTCTAAGGGCCTAACTAGGGCGGGAATAGAACGAATAAACGCCTCTATTCGCACTTACGTTTGGTGTTTGCTAGGTTCGCAAGCACAGGCGAGATCGAGCATAACTGATCCTTCTACTGGCTTTGACGCGCAAAAACAATACTTAGCAAATTTAGAGGACGCCATTAATTCTACAGTTGATTTACCTTCAAGTATTAAAAGATACCAAAATGTTTTACAATACGCAAGATCGAAAGTAGACTTTGCTGTTGGCACTGGTTTATACATGCTGCCTTCTGACCTCAGACTCCAGGTAGGAATAATAATAAACTATAATAATGAAATTCTTATAGCAGGCAATGAACAGAAGGTTGGGAAAAACGACATAAATTCTGGGCCAGTAATATTACAAGCAGTAAACAAACACCCAAGAATAAGTCATCTAATTCCCGAAGTCCAAACCCCCAAAGTCATTGAAGACTCAGCAAAGCTCGCGGACTCTGTTCACGATGACCATGAATATGAAAAGACAGCGCTTGTTCTTGGATTAACTGGCATAGGATTACTTGGTCTTTATCTTACTAAATATTAACCCGACTATTAAGAGAACTAATGCCCATAAGTGCTCGGCCATAAAGCCAACTACTTTGCTTGCAGTAGACAAAAGCCAGCTAACGATACCGCCTAATATACCAGGTAAAGCGTCTACGGCTTTACTGGCTAATTTTTTAATAAACTCGCAAGATGATCAAGTTGTTTTTTTTACCATGATTTATCAGGCGGTGATGGAGGCGATGGCGGCGGGGGCACTGAACTTTGCCCTCCACCACCGCCTGTAATAGCCATTACTAGTGTACTTATTGCAAATCCTAAAGCCGTTATAACGCTTGCTAATGTGACACCTTGCTCTCTAAACAACGTTCGTATTCGTTCTGCTAGTGTTGTGTCTTCATATAAATTTTTTCGATAGTTTCTCTTATTCTATTCACTTGTGTTCGTAATTGGTCTCGGTTTAGTAGTCAGCACTTCTAGTCTTGCTGATCTTTCTTGTTCCAAGATCTTTTAGTCTTTGGGTTATTCTTCTTTAACACCAGGCCCTACGATAGCGTCATCAGCCTCAACGAGTTTTTCTTTTTCTCTTTTTATATGCTCATCTAGTTCACCCAGTTTTGCTAAATTGTTTGTTAATTCGCCTCTGATGCTTCTTAAAGCATGATCAAGGGCTGCTATTTCTCGCATGGGTAGCGGTGAGTCGTGTATAGTCTTCAATGCTGTTTCTTCTGAAAACTGGTTTCTGCTTCTATTGCATTTATTATTTCATCTGCCGATTGATTTAATTCTTTAAGTTCCATGTTTTGTATTTGGTTATCTGTTGGGAGTTCTTGCAGTGTGTTTTGAAGTTTAGAAACTGCTTCTGCCCCTAATTTTGGTCTAACAGACCAAGGCGATTTTGATCTTTTACACTAAGTCTTTGTATAATTGTACTTTTGGCTAAAAACTTTGATGGGTCTGGTTTAGTTGTAAGCGAACAGATTCTCCTTGATCGTTTTTTACAAACAAATGACCATCTTCTAATTCAAAATCATTTGGGTCTATAAATTCGGGGGTTCTTGGCCTAAACTTTTGTAAAATGCTCCGACGTACTTTCTGTTAATTCACGCCGCATTGAGAGCGCTGAGCGATGCTGTGTCAAAGGAGTCCTTTCATCCATGCTGTCTTCAGATCAAAAAACATCATAATCTTCTTCGCCTTCAATTCTGCCATGTTTTTAAATAATTGACTTTTTATTTTGTTTTATAAAATGTCACAAGCATATGGCTCGATTCTTGACCGTATAGAAGACTGAAAGAACCCTATGGCGTGAAGGGAAATAAGCGGAATATTACTGTTCCAAATAATCCATCTACTATTGATGCGGATCAATTCTTACTGTTAGATTTCCAGACCTAGGAGCGGATGATTTAATTGTGCCAGCTCTTCACGGCTTACTTTCAAAATAGAACTCCGTTCAACAACAGACCCAAACAGAACAGTTGTCCAGAATTTGGGACGGGCAATCGTTAAGAAAATTTCTGTAAAACTTGAGGGGCAAGAAGTATTTTCTTTAAACAATGCAGACATATTTTTAACCTATTCGATCTATGGCTAACCGCGAATGAAAGGGAAAGATCTTGCGTTTCAAGGAATCGGCAATGAAGAAGCACTAAAACTTAGAATAGGCGCCGAACTCGCCTCAGGTGGCTAAAAGCAGCAAAAGGCTTTAGCCGTAAGTTATGCGTATTGGTAATCGCTTTTCTATTCCCCTAGATTTTGAGTTGTTAAAAGCGCATGCGCCATACTTTCAAGGAGCATTAAAAGACAGATTGTCATATGAACTAACTTTTAATGAATACAAACGTGTTATCAGATCATCAGACACCGAAGCAAAGTACAGCATTTCTGACATCTCGTTAGAGGTTTGATGTTGTTAGCAACTCTGATTTAGCAAAGCTGATTGGGGATCAATATGCGACAAAAATAGCAATATATTACGAAAACGTGCGTCATCATTCAACATATCCTAAAAGCAGGGCAGACGCTATATGGAATTTTAGTTTTAGTGTCACAGTAACAGGCATGCCTACCGTCCCGCTGTAGCCGTATTTGTCCCTGAAAATAAAGAAAATGAGCAGGGCGTCCCGGAAATACGGGTTTTGCGTTCGCGTCCCGGAAAATTAAAAGTTCGCGAAAATGACCGTTTATTTCGCTAGGATCCGGTTCAAAGTCTCAGGCTGGCGCCAAGACGGAAGCGAATGTCCATCGCGCATGCGCGGCGCGGTCATTTCTACCCCCCTGCTTCAACAATGGCGTCGAACAAGCGAAAACAAGTTTTCACCGATTCTGATTCATCTCCAAAGAATTTAAGCGCTGTCAAACGCAGCCAGACGTTTCGACAGGAGTATACAGAGTTCTGGCCTTGTATGAAGCCAGGGAGGAAAGGAGAAACGTTCGCTTTCTGCGAAGTTTGTGCATGTGATTTCTCCATCAAATCCGGTGGAAAAGACGACTGTCGGCGGCACACACAAACTGACAAGCATAAAGCGAACATAAAAATTTCTGAAGCACAGCAACAGAATAAAAAAATCACTGGATTTTTTAACAGTGGAGTGTCAACTTCGGCCACAAAGAAGGAATCTACAGCCGTCATTCGTGCTGAAGTGATGATGGTGGACATTGTTTTGGAACAAAATTTGCCGGTCGCAACGTTGGACAAACTCAGCAAAGCAGTGAAAGTCATGTTTCCCGATTCGGAAATAGCCAAGCAGTTTCGCAAAGTCCAGGTCCGAGGGTGCACTAGAGAGACAGTACAAGAGGCTGACCTGGCTGATCTGAAGAGTGCCTACTACAGGTCTCTTCAGCCTCTCAGTCTCATTAGTACAAAAAGGACTGTATTTGTACTTAGTGTAAATAAGGTAAGCTGTTTTTCATGCTTTTTATTTTAGTTTGCTGTTTTTGTGTTGCTTCTGTCTGATGACCAATAATTTGCCGAATAGTTAGGTGTCCCTGAAAATTGTGTCCTGTCCCTGATTTTGAACATGTGTGTCCCTGAAAGAGCAATTTAGGGGTAGGCATGCCTGCAGTAAGATCACTTAAAGGTATTTTATTGCTGTGTGAAGATGAAGAACCATTCGCAAGGCAAGTGAAAAGTTTTTTAATCCAAAAATAACGAAAGTACACTGTACAATTGACGGCAGTCCTAACCAAATCTATGCTAGCGGGCTTAGACCTTATCATCATTTTGACGAAATAAGAAAAATTGTTTGGGGGTGGGAGGGGCAGAAGTCCAACAGCAGACCTTGCGTCTAAAGATCTACACCTTCACAGTGTTAGGCTTGATGATTATTTAACATCAAAATACGGTTTATGGATTGACTAAGGTCAACAGAGGATAATCAGTTGTATAGAGTGGGAGAGAGGTTAAAGACGTAAACATTCAAATTGAGAAAGAAAAGAAGCTGATAAACCGCTTAATGTACATTTGTTTTATTAATTGATGCACAGCTGAATATTGGAGGTAGCAGATTAAATATGTAAAATACTAAATTATTTTTTCATTTTATAAAAAGCATGTCTGTTCAGGTTTATCCAAATGTGCCTACAGCCCGGAGATGCCAAGAGAAGAGATAGTAGAAACCCCTAGCATAAAAACCTTCAGATTAACAAACATTACACAAATGCAACAAAAACTAGAGCAGGACCTTTCAAAATACAGCAAAAACCAACGAAGGTATTCTGCTGCCTTTAATGCTGTACATATGTTAATACTGGAACATCGACTATAAGCGCTCTTATCAGCAGGAAGAGTGTAGGTCTCTTAGCAACGAGCATAGGTGCGCCCGCAGCTTTACCTCTAGGTGGTTTGTCTTTAGCTCTTGGCCTATGTTCATTAGCTGTAGGTGCTGCTAGCAAAAAAATAAAAACTAAACTCCAAAAGCACACAGCTATGGTTCAACTAATAACAGCTAAACTTAGTTCCTTCAAGCTGATAATAAATAAAGCGCTAGCTGACTCAAACATCACGGATGAAGAATTTAATCGTTTACAGGCCGATTTTGATGACTACAAAAGACAAAAGTTTGATCTTCAAAGAAAGGCGAGGACAAGTTTTCTCAACAGCCAGACCCCGAGCAGATAAAAAAGGAATGCTTAAAAAAAGTAAACGAAACATTAAACTCTGTTCTAAACAGCTCACATTAACAACACCAAAAGGTGTTTATACTTTAGTTTATGAGTCCAAGCACAAAAAGGCCGTCGATATTGATTCTGATTAAGTATTTTTTTTTTAATTTAAATAATATTTTGGCTTAGAAAAGAAAGACAGCATGGCTAAGATATATGAAGGACAAGACGAATTGTTTGAAGGAATGCTCGAGAGAGAGCGTTTATCAAGAGCACTGAATGATATTGATTTAGAAGTTATTGACCCAACAAACGTACGGCAAGTGTTGTTCATGCAATTTCTCAAGTTCCAGGTAAACTAACAATAGACCCGCCAGTTAAAGTAATGTTAGCTGTTTTAATCGACTATGTAACAATAAATGAAGAAAATCTAGAAGTCTGGGTCTCAACTAAACAGCAGACTATTCTTTCCTCTAATGACTTAACACCCAGTTGGGCAGACAACTGCTTACACAGTTTGACGCTGCCGCTGAAGAAGCTAAAATGAGAGGCTCTGGTTGGTCAGAGGGCGAAGTCTTAGAGATTAGATTAAAACAGGCTAAGTATGCACCGATTGTAGGCAAGGCTTACATTCCGCTACCTCGGGAGTTGGTTTTAAAGAGAGCAGTTTTAAACATAAAAAATTCAGACAACAAATGTTTCATGTGGTGCGTTCTTGCAAGGCTGCATCATGTCCGCGAACACGCAGAGAGAGTGACTAACTATCGGCAATACGCCAAAGATCTTAACTTCAATGGAATATCCTTTCCTGTTAGTGTAGACCAAATTGATCAGTTTGAAGAACAAAACAACCCAATAACTGTTAATGTATACACATGGGATGAGGAAACAAATTTGGCGCCAATTAAAGTGTCCAAGAACAGTCCAACGATTGGCGAGCCAGACAAAAATCATGTTGACTTACTACTAATGTTTTCACCAGCGGGGCTACCACATTACACATTGATACGAACAATGAGTAGATTATTGGCGCATACTTCAAAAGATCATGGCAAACAAGAATTTTGTAGAAAATGTTTAACAAGAATGCCATCTGTTCAAGCCGCGAGCGAACATAAGAAACATTGTAAAAGTTCTGTAGACTAATACAGAACTAACTACGCCCCCACCAGGATCTAAAGTTAGTTTTAAGAACTGGAAACGGCTGCAAACAAGTCCATACGTAGTTTACGCAGACTTCGAGTCGCTTATTGTTCCTTATGAAGGGCCAGCACCACAAAAACTTCGGAAAACAGTCTTAATGAGTAATCATCAGATTTGTTCATTTGCCTTCATTATTGTTAGGTCGGATGGCGTTTATTCAGAACCAGAATTATATAGAGGGCCAAATGCCGCAGAATACTTCTTAGAACGCA
The DNA here is from genome assembly GCA_018398815.1 of Conus ventricosus. Lineage (NCBI taxonomy): Eukaryota > Metazoa > Mollusca > Gastropoda > Neogastropoda > Conidae > Conus > Conus ventricosus. Next base: position 71,997 of record JAFLJL010010556.1, read on the forward strand.
TGCAGAAAGTGCGCAATGACTGTTCTAATAATCTAAACTTATCTGAAATCATGATGATGCCTGAAGACCAAGAACAGTATGACGCAGCCACTCACTGTTGGATTTGTGGTTAGGTCTCTCATCAGACGCAGAGAATCCAACAGTAAGAGACCATGATCACATTAGCGGAAAGTTCAGAGGAGCGGCGCACAGTAAATGCAATCTTCAACTAAAGTTTGATCCTAAGACATGGAAGCTGCCTGTATTCTTTCACAACTTGCGAGGTTATGACTCTCACCTTATAATGCAAGCAGTAACCAGCACCTTCAGGTAGCATGCATTGCACAGTCATCAGAAAAGTACATGTGTTTCACTTTAAATAACATGTCTTTCTACGACTCTATGCAACACATGATGGGCTCATTAGAGGCACTGGCTATGTCCTTAAAGTCCTGCCCAATAACGGAAGAATATTTTGACCCAACACTCGTTAGAAAGGGTGTTTACCCTTATGAGTACATGAACAGTTGGGAAAGGTTTGACGAAGATACACTTCCGCCTAAAGGCGCGTTCTTTTCTAGTCTTAGAGGAAAGGACATCAGCGACTCCGATTACCAGCATGCTCAAGATGCGTGGCAGAAGTTAGATTGTAAAACGATGGGAGACTATCATGACTCCTACTTGATGGCAGATGTATGTTTGTTGGCGGACGTCTTTGAAAATTATAGGAAGACCTGCATGAAACATTACAGTTTAGATCCTGCGCATTATATTTCTGCGCCCGGGATGAGCTGGATGCTTTCTTAAAGTTTACTGGAGTACAGATTGATTTATTGTCTGACCTACCAATGATTCAGATGATTGAAAACGGATTGCGGGGAGGAATTAGTATGGCGTCGCATCATTACTGTAAAGCAAACAACAAATACTTGGACGACTATGATCCAAGTAAAAGGTCTAACTATCTCATGTATTTAGATGCGAACAATCTGTATGGATGGGCAATGGCGCAATCACTTCCATTACGCAACTTTAAAATGTACACAGGCGGCGATCCGAATAATATTCAAAAGGCATTAAAGTGGTTGGGAGTTTGGCCCAACAACGCAGGATACTTCAAAGTTGACTTAGAATATCCCGAACTCCATGACCTACTAATATACCCCTTAGCACAAAAGTCTAAAGACGAATCAAGAGAAACCCCAAACTTGTGCCAAAACTTTTGAGGAAAAAAAAATGTCTGTCATTCGACTTCTCAATTTTATTTTAAAACATGGGTTTTAAGTTGACAGCAGTTCATCGCAAAAAGCTTTTGATAAAAACAGTTTATGAAACCATCATCATGGAAAATGACCTCAGAACTAAATCCCAGATGCCAGAAAAACTTTTTTAAAATTTATGAACAACAGCTTTTGGAAAAACTATGGGGAATCCCACAAAGCGCAAAGATGCAATTTTCACCAGAGAGAACGAAGCAATTAAGCTAACTTCAAAACCTAATTATCAGGACTTAAGAAGAGTTCATGATCAGCTTTTTGGCATCATGATGAAAAAAAAGAAAGTCAATTAGGACAAACCTGTATTTATCGGGTTTACTGTTTTTAGAATTATCAAAGCTTTTGGGGGGATGTTAAGTTTCTTTATGACTACTTTAAGCCCTCGTATCCTGAGTCCAGAGTGCTTTACACAATACAATAGGTTTTGTTATAGATATCCCTACTGAAGACATCTATAAAGACATGGAAACCGAAGTGGCTAAAAGTCAAGCTGGGTGGTATGATACATCTGATTCCCCTAAAGATTCGCCATTACAAATCATTTCCGTTAATAAGGAAGGTTTTTAGGAAAAAGAAGGGATGAATTATCTGGAAAGGTAGCAAGAGTAGGGGTTAAGGTCCAAAAATGGTACAGTATTTCGAGCCAGGAGAAATTCATAGAAAGCACAAGGGAATATCTCGCAGTGTTGGTGCATCAAACATATCACATGGCAACACAAAGAAGCATTGTTTGCATATAAGACCTTTTCATCATGACAACCCGTAAAACTTGCGATCTAATCTACAGAGATTCAACACAACATTGTAACAAAGAAGTCATTAGATAGAACAAACACAAAACGGTGTTTGTAATCCGGATTTTCATATGCCATCGGTGCACTGGAGGTCCGCATAAACAAGGGTGTTTTATATTTTTCAATCAACTTTTATTTTCGATTCAATCATATCTTCATACAATTCAGTTAAATCTTTTCTCATGTTTGCTCGACGATTCGAATTTTTTTTATTATTTCAAGATATTCTTTTTTCCCAATTTGGGGGTGTGAGGTTGGGGTAGGTGATCGGGATGATTTAGCATGCATTGATAATCCCGAAAATGTTCCTTAATAGCATTACACCGCCTGAAATGATTCCCGAATCATTATCAATGGTCTCTTCCTTTACCCAATCATGTTTTCGTCCTACCTTCTGGCCTTCCGTTTAAAAACCAAAATATGTTTAACGTAAATTAATGAAGCTTACTGTGTCTGGGTGGGATGTACTGCAGTTCTTCTTTCACAAAGAACTTTGAGGTAGCTGGATGTTTTGTTTTCCAGTTTCTCGTAAATAATTCCACGGGCCCGGATTCATCTTTACAATTCTTTTTATTTCCGAACGGAGTCAACACTCTCCAAACTGATCTGTTGCCCTGATCGAGTGTCCCCGATCTGCTCCCCCTCCGTAAATAAAGTACCTTACTGTCAAAACCAATGGCAATAGTTTGCCGATGAAGTCCTCTCCTTCAACACCATTTATTGTTTTCCTTTTGATTGCTTTACTTGGTTTTAACCCTTTAAATTCTTCATTATCAATGCGCGCAAACAGAGGCAATCTACTAACCCATTCTTGTTGTCGTAGAATTGTCACTCACTCTCTGTGATACTGGTAGGAAAAAAGTCTTTCATCAGTTAACTGTTTGGTAAAGATTTCAACTAAAGCCTGTGATCTGTGAACTCTCCCGAATGCCTCTTCTAATAGTAACTCTGTGTTTTAACAATAATTGATCACTTGGCCTTTAAATTCTTTTCCATCATCGACTTGAATCATGCGAGGATAAGTTAGTGGCCCTCGTTGGTATATCAGTTGTATAGCGACGGCAACAGCAGAAGCACTCTTTTGTGTTAATGGCTCCGCATCTTTGTATCTTGAAGCCATGTCAATGACTGTGAGTGCGTACTTAAATCTTTTTCGTCTAATCCTATCAGAGGGTAAATATAGAAGATCCATTTGATGGGTGTCGTTTGGAGTTGTGTTCACAAAGTGCGGTCTCTGTATTCGTCTAGGGGCAGGTAAATAAATTTGCCAAATCGCTTGTTTAGATAGCCATTCCTTTGCTGTTTGTTCACTGACTCCTGTCGCTTGGCTTAGCTTTTGTATTGCTGTGATAACCCTTCCAATATCCTTTGGGCGAATAATAGATTTTGTTCATTTTTTATTCAGCCAATATTATGTGCAACCCAAATACACGACGGTCATACCAAAGGCAATAAACGCGATTTCTTGCATCTTTTGTTTTTCTGATGGTTGATAAAAGTCACTGAATTTTGGTGGGGGCAATGTCTGAACCGGTTTGCCTGTTACTAGATAATATTCTTTTATTGCTTGGTCAACATTTTTAAATGTGTAAGCTGCATGCCCCTGTTCTTTCAGTGTGTCATTAATAAAATCTAACTGCTCAAGTCTCTGCTTTTCATAGGCGTCTTGTGCAGCTGCTAGTTCTCCATAGCTTTGTTATGTCTTTTCTCTCGCCGTCATCCCGCAGTTTACTAAATGCGAAATTACTTCCGCTAAAAGCGAGCGCATTCACCACAGCGCCGCCTATCATCATTACGAGTGAAGCCATTTTTATAAATGTATTTTTTATTTACATTTTTATACTGTCTGGAATTATTCCTTGCTTAACTAGAAAATCTTTCGTGGCAACCGAAGCTGCAATGATAGCAATTAGCTTTGCTGAATCCTCAAAGTCTAGTTTGCCAAGATCTGCTGGTTTAATTCTTAACAGGCTTTTACCAAGCATTGAGTATCCTACACTTAGGCCTCCAATAACAGCAAATGGTATACAAGGTTGGCAATAGTTTTTTTCGGTGCTCATTTTTTAAAAATAAAATAATTATAATTTAATAAAAAACATGAACAGTGATGATCTACTACAGCTACAAGGCGGCCTAAACCTTCCCGAACTTATGAATACCAAGTTGATGACCCAGCTATTATGCCCAAAAAGGAGAGGCTGTTTTCTTTGGCAGCATGTGGGAAAACAAAACAGTTCCTCGGAACTGAATTCAGCATAGAACAGATTCAACAGATGCCGCCGCCAAGACATTATAAAGTATCATAAAGGTATGAAGCGCAGCTGGGGTCAAGAATGGTAAAAAGTGTGGGGCAAACGGCTCTTAGTTTGTACACTAAACTAGTCAGTAGATTTGCTCCCATTGATTCTGAACAAGATCTTACGTATGATTTAACGCAAGATCCAGTTTTTAACAAAGACATTAGAGTCTCTAGGATGTGATCTATACTACAGATTTGGAACATTTGTTATCGCCATAATCATGGGATTAATAACTTTTAATCAATAGATTTTATTTCCCTTCAAAATGAACGATCTAGAAAATCATCAGAACCAGAATCAGGTGGAGAAAGTAACCAAGCCAGAAAATCAGCAGAAAACACTGAACCAGGTGGGGACCAGTGAAAAGAATCCTCATCCTGGGCGTGTTAAAGCGGGAAAAAAATTACCCAAGTGGAACAGACAAAAAAAATTAATGTTACAAAAATATAACTCATCATGAAAACAAAACACCCCAACGCCAGAACAAGTTGATTCAATGCCGGCTATAAAAACTCCATGTGATACAAGACCTACAGCACCAAATCTTCATGGAATATTGAATTTAAAAACTTTTGTCATTTTTGGTGCTCTTGCTGCTGCTGGGGGCGGGTTATTACGGTTATAAAATATATAAACGAGGGCGGCAAAAACAAGAGCCCAACAATCTCCACCGCTAAATACAGAAGCCGAACACAACTGAAACGCCAAAACCGCCAATAACAAAGCATCATTTTGATCCATTTGAAATGAAAAAAAATTTATTTTAAGAACTTATTTTATTTTTTTTAATAAAAATGATCATGGCGTATTATAAAATGTAAAGTCAATAAATAAAGACATGGAGTCTATAAAAGACATTTCCATAGACCAGAATTGTAATCAATGTGGTTGCTTCGGATGTAAGAGCTTCCTTAAGATCTATGCAAAAACGCTGACAAGACATCCTCAACGATGACCGTTTTTTGAGGCGTGTGTGTACTATATTAGACATCTACTATTAAGATAAAAAACATAGATTGTATTTTTTTGATAATTTATAAGATAACTTAATAAGAACTTGGTTGTACTTAGACGGGGTTCGTACGCCCCTTGAAGACCCTAAAAACCCTTTAAAAATACAACGGTCCAAAAAAAGCCCTTAAAAACCTTGAATACTGCAATATCCTACCACCCTTGAAATCCCCTTAAAAAAAAATCGTTTTCGGACCAAAACTGACCGTAACTTTGAAGACGAATCGGAGAAAAAACGCGAACAAGACTTCGGACATCGATTTCGCCTCTCGAATCGTTCTGGGGTGTCGTCTCTTTTCAAGCAAAGGAACCCAATTCAATAGTTGGTTATCGTTTGCGCATGCGCAGTTCGACTTCCGACAAAGTGCGCCATGCTCCCTAATCTTCGGTGAATGCGAACACTGTTGCGTCTGTCATCATGCCTAAGGGAAATTGCGCATTTGATCTGTTGTGGTTACAGAAGGAAGAATATCGAAGCTGGATCACTGAATGCAGAGACAACAAACATGCGTTTTTTTCCGTAAAGTGTGCAAAAAGACCGTTGATGTTCGGCAGTGGGCAAAATCGCGGTTGCAAGTCACGGAAAGAGGAAAAATATGGGGAATTTGGAAAACGCGAGTAGGTGGTAGTTAGTCTTAACGGACTTCGTTCGGCAATCATAAAATTCTCAACATCAGGTCAGACCCCTTTCCTCAGTAAGAATCGTCAGCCAACCCACAATAACAGCAAGTGGGACAGATGTGTTAAAAGTTAAAAGCTGAAGTGTTGTGACGATTCATGCCATCAGCAATCATCACAGTTTCCGATCTGCTGAAGACGACACGAAACTGTTTGCAGCAAGTTAAAAATATTACTCGATGCGACGAACTATCGGCGGGGGGAAACAAAAATTAGATATTTTGCAACTTTGGCATTGCTCCTTTTTTCTGTTAGAACTGAAAAAAGAGTGAAATCATATACTGAATCTTCAAATCAATCGTCACGTCGTCTTTCCTATAACCCAAAGTGACCGTGTGTGCACATTTGTAATTAAAAAAAAAATCCAATTTTCCCTTGTTTAAAAGACAGCATCATACCACACCCTATCCCCCCCCCCCCCCAACTTACCTACCGCTAGCCTTCACCACACACACAGAACACCACACACATCCACACACACACACCACACACACACAACAACACACACAACACACACACACACAACACACAAAACCACACACTACATACAACACATGAGGCACACACACAACACACACAAACACACACACACACACACACACACACACACACACAGAAAGACGCACCACACAACACACCACACACACACACACACACACACACACACACACACACACACACAGAGACACACACACACACACACACACACACACACAGAAAGAGACACAGAGAGAGAGAGAGAGAGAGAAACAACACACCCCACACACACACACACACACACACACACACACACACACACACCCCAAAACTAAAAAAACAGTTCAAAAGGCCACTTTGCTCCCGCATGTAATCAAGTATTTAGTATTTTGTGTTACACTACAATGATTGATATGGGTCTTGTTTCCCCATGTACTCTCCATGTGTTTTACAGCTTGTTTGTCCAACATCCAAAACTTGATTTAAAGCATGTACTGAAAGCATTTGAAGTCACGCACAAAACCCAACCCAATCTCTCTCCCTCTCTCACTCCCCAACTCCCTCCCTCCCTCTCTCTTGCTCTCTCTTCTCATATTTTTTTTTCTAGCTTTATATTTAATTCACTTATAATAAATATGATTCTTTTGTGTATTTTTTATTGTCTTTTTGTTTAAAGCAATTAAAAAAAAGTTTAAAAAACAAACAAACAAACAAAAAGTTCAGTGTGAGCTGCAGGAAGGGTACCCACGTTCACCTTTTCAAGAGGTTATCCCCCTCCCGATCCTGCCCCAGAACAAGCATTAGGCTAGTCCAGGCCCCCAACCATTCACACACACTTCCACACAACACATACAGTGGCTGTATTTTAAAGTAAAGTTTGCAGAGCTCCCTCCTGAAAAGTGCCAGAGAGGGGGGCCCCCGCTGCAGCTGCCGGAAGAGAATTTAAAGATATGTCATGCTTTTTGATGAATCATTGAATAAGGACTTGAAACAGAAGCAGCTGGACATCCCAGTCAGATACTGGGCCAGAAAGCAGATTGAAAGTTTTCTTTTACTGATTTCTCATTTTCTGTATAAAGACTTCATTTTTATTTTTTGTATATGATATTGAGCCCTGGAAAAGACTACAGAAGTGTAATCCCCCTTATCATCATGGCTGGATTACATGTGTAAGGTAATTATTCACTTTTTTTTTTTCCAAACGTACGGCTAAATTTGCCCTTTTAAAAATTAAAATATCCCTTTAGAAAAACCCCTTTAAAAACCCTTGAATTTTTTCCTGTGAAGAAGTGGAACCCCTGTTAGAGAATGACTTAGTTATATCTTAGGTTAACTTGGGGTAAGAACTTGAGGATGACTTGAGAACAACTTGATTAAAAACTTGCCTAAGAACTTGCCTAAGAACTTGTGAATGACTTGAGGATGACTTGTGAATGACTTGAGAATGACTTAAGTAAGAACTTGTGAATGACTTAAGAATGACTTAAGTAAGAACTTGTGAATGACTTGAGGATGACTTGTAAATGACTTGAGAATGACTTAAGTAAGAACTTGTGGATGACTTGAGTGTGCATGCGTGGGTGGGGTAAAGGGGGTTTTGCGTGCGTGGGGTGGGGACGTGCATGCGTGGGGCAGGACAAAACAAACAACAAACACAAACACACAAAAACCAGTCCCCGGGGGGGTCGTGGGGCAGGACAAAACACTGTGGGCCAAGTGATCACAGTAGGGGCGTTTTTGGGCCTAGTTTTTCCGCTGAGCTTTGCAGGTGCTCCGTGCTGACGTCATTGGCACAAACTGCCGCGCTTTGCAGGGCCCAAATGATCACAGTAGGGTCGTTTGGCCTATTTGCCGCTGTGCTCCTCTTTTCTCAACCAGGCTTGCAACTGGCTTAGCAGAGTTACAAACAGTAATTGCTGTAGCCAAGCTTTTTTGGCGGCTCAATCGCCAGTAGTAGTACATCCTCATTGATATTTGGAGCATTTATATGAGATAGTGCTGGCCACACACTACTCCTCTCCATACTGGGTAATGCACTAAGGTCTGCCTATCTAATTTGTTTGCCAAACCTCCGAAAAAACGTTTTTCTGTTGCATAAGTCTAATAATGGTTTGGCGTTTGCTACACAGTTCATTTATACTGAGTCCTAGCCCTTTTGAAATTTAGGATAGTTTATAAAAACACACAGAAAGTTGAATAAGTTTTTTTAGCATACGAATCAGACATGTTTACCTCCGCCTTAAGAAATGAACGCCAAAAGTTTGTAGCGTTTTTTGTTTTTTAAACATGACTTGAGCTGTCTCAAGCCAGCGCCCAACAATTAACGCGTGATGGATTGTTTTGCTTCGGCCGACTTTCAAAAATGCACGCCATTTTTAAAAAGGAACCATCTCATCGATATCAAACACGTATTAAAATTGGCTGTATCTTGGTCAACAATATTGCCTTCAACGTTTTTATTTCCTTGAACCAACAAACCTTTAAGATAGTCGTCCATTTCCAAAGCAGTCGTTCACTTTTTCTTTTCGTTCCTTCTAGGGAAAACAATACTTCTTTCGGGTTTTGGGGGCAACGAACATGCTTCACCTCGTTTTTTTTTCAACAAATACTCTGACATGCAAGTATGGTAAAACTTGTGGGGTTTTAATGGCAAGAGCCGCTCTTCAGTGAAACGGTAGCCATTTTTTTGAATAACACACCAAGCCCAATACACAGCGCAATAAAAAACGTCCTACTAGTCCGGTAGTCAGTAGAAGAATGATGAAACCGGTGTTGGTTACTGGTCATGTGAGCGCTGTGAGAGCGCCCTCACGCGGCGGAGAAGCTTCGAGAAGCTGATGTAATGTGGTGCAATGCACAGGCCCGGCGTGAGGGAGTGGGTGGGGGGGGGAGCGGGCGGGAGTATTGATTTTTTGGGCCCCTCAGTTTGGGCAGCAGGCGTGAGGGGCGAGCGCGCGTGTATGAGTTTTCTGTCTTTTGCCCATGTGTGGTGTGTGTGTGTTGTGTGTGTGTGTTTGGGGTGTGGGTGTGTGTGTTTGTGTGTGTGTGTGTGAGTGTGAGTGTGTCTGCGTGTGCGCGCGCACAATTGACAACATGTATGTCCGTCTGTGTGTGCCTCTCTCGTGAATCTGTCTCTTCTGTCTGTCTGTCTGTCTGTCTGTCTGTCCTGTATAACTGTCTGTCTGTCTGTCTGTCTCTCTGCATGTGTGTGTGTTTGTATGTGTGTGCATACGTGCGTGCGTGTATTTTTGTGGGTGTGTGTGTTGTGTGTGTGTGTGTGTGTGTGCGCGACGTATTTTGTGAAACGCAGAACACGTATGTCTATGGCTCCGGTCTAAATGAAAAAATCACAAAGAATCGCCACACGGTCAGGTTACGCCAGCCCCACCTTGTGGCGCCTAATTACAGGTCATAGGGTCCGTCCAGGTACTGCCTGCCACAAACCCTAAGCCCTCTAATTAGGGGTGTTCGCACAGTTTAGTTTGGTGACTGTCTCTGCAAAAATGATAATATTGAAAATGACTGTATGCGCGAAAATGATTAGGAAAACATAGTTTGAAGTCTTACTTGTCAGAGAACGGGGAAACCTTTATTCTGGGCCACTTTCGCCCGAAAACTGGGTAAGGGCGAAAGTGTCCCAGAATGAAGGTTTCCCCGTTCTCTCCATCTCCACCATACTCACTGTTGTATTTATAATGCTGCTGTTGGTAAGATTTAGATCTGTTTCACAATCAGGTTTTTTTTTTCTTTTTTCCCCGGACATGATACTGTCAGCAGAATGTGGTTTCTCCAGCTTCATGTTCCATGTCTGACTTCAGGGTTTGGTGGTGGTAGCCAATTTGCCTGATTGTACATTGTGTTTACATTGCAGATTTAGTAGTGTTCTAACTTCTATGTGTTCCTACTTGTACATTGTCTGTCTTCAGGGTGTGGTGGTGGTAGCTATTTTCTTGATTGTACATTGTGTTTACATTGCAGATAAACAAGTGTTCTAACTTCTATGTGTTTCTACCTGTACATAGAAGGTTGGTTGTCCACCATGTCTGTCTTCAGAGTTCTGTGGTGTTGTTAAATGTTTTTATGACTGTACATTGTCTCTTCAGTAATATCTTATAAGGTGAGTTTAATCCAAATTTGACAGGATACTTGTCTTTGTGTACTGCGAGAGATGGGATACAGTGTACTTAATCCCATGTAGGGAGCTTGAACATTGGGATCCATGCAGAAAGGTACTGCCTGAGTTCCCTTTATTCAGATCAGAAGCACAAGTCATGTAGGCATCACATATTTCAGCCATCAGCTGGAATCAGCAATGATTTGGCAACATTTTGGTACAGAGTTCTCTGAATTCAGAGTGAAAATGAATTGGATAGGATAGTTAATCAGTTGGTGCAAATTGCAATACCAACGTTTGTAGGCAGCAGATACAGCAGTCTCTGTGTGCCTTTCACACAAATGACAGATTACTATATTACTGTTGTACTATTGAGGAAGTCAGTAGTCATGGAGCTGTTTTGTCATGACTTTTTGTGTGTATGTGATAAAATGATTTCATTACGGGAAAGACTTTGGTCAAGTTGTCAACTCTTGTCACTTCGTGGTTTTGAAGTTTGTAAGGAAGCTGCAGTAATTTGTTTGTGAAATTGAGGACTGATAATTGAAAATTTGCAAACATTGAAAAAAGACCAAGATCTTAGTGTTTGACAGACCATCAGATTTGGAAATTTAAGAAAATGTCTGCAGTTGTTTTGTAGTACATATAAATTATAATAAACCAACATGATTTTGTTGAGTTCTGAATCACAGATGAGGTGCAAAAATTGAGATAATTTCACAAAATGATTGTCAAACAGTTGTATCAATTGCCTTTGTAACTTTGTTAAAAAGAGGCAAGTGCACTTTAAATATTTGTTTAATTCCAGATACTGTGTTTTAATTATTAGTGTTTACTTTCATAGTTTATTACGGATACAGAAAAAAAAAAGGAAAAGGAAAGAAAGGCAACTAAGCCACTGACTGAGAATAGATGTTAGCACTACTTTGTTTCCATTTTGTATTGAAAAATTATGTACAAGAAAACATACTTGATGACTTTCAGATGTGTTTAAAATGTTTAATTTTGTATGTATGTGTGCCGTCTGTTAAGTTTTCATTTCAAACATGCAGACTTGATTCATATTTAAACAAAAAAGAAAAAAATCTATCATTCCATTCCTGTGTTTTAGCCGGGGTTAAAAACATTTTAAGGAAAAAAAAAGTTAATAAAAAAAATGTGCTTATAGCCCACCGCCGCAAAGGGCCTATCGGGCGACCACGTTAAAATCAACTCACCATCTTTAAAAAAAAAAAAAAAAAAAAAAAAAAAAACCTTTCACACACCTTGTTAAATGACTCGTCTACAAACGCACCAGAAATTTGTTAAAAATTTTTCTGCCGAAAAAATTTTAAATCAATAAAAAATTTTAATCCTCTAAAAAAACTCAGGATCACGTCAGGCGGGACACCCCCGAACAGGTCTCATGACTCCCCCCGTAAAATTTTTGGTCTCACACGTGCGTCCCAACCCTCTAAAAGAACTTTTTCTTGGAGTGGCGCATGACATGGAATCACCATGAGCTTCCTCACCTTTAAAAGGAGGAATGGGTAAAATACAAGGGCCCGGGTGTGCACCGGGCACAGAACCTTTTCCTCTTTTACGACCTCCCACGTAGATGGGAGGAAGAGTTTGGACGGATCTGAAAAAGTTTTTACTCGCTTTTGGTTTCCAAACCTCCTGCCAGAGGTCTCTCGCATAACGTTAATTTTTGGGGTTTCACATCTGAGGGGGGAATAAATTTTGGACATTTTCTCTCTTGTGGCTCTTGCTAAACGTTTAAACCATTTTTTTTCCCGCCGATCCCCAACAACCGGAACCCAAGCAGAGTAATGTTTAACTTCCGTTTTCAACTGCTAAAAATTCAAAAAAAATGTAAAAGTTCTATGCAAAGGGTTTGGCCACATGGCTTCCAAGCGGACAGCAAATCCGACAAACCAAAAGTCCCCCGAAGATTGTGAGTTTATTTTTAAAACCCAAAAACCAAGCATAATTTTCAGCGAAATACAAACATCGAATGAAATGTTTAAATATCTAAAAAGGACCCCGGGGCGAGGGCTGCACGGCCCTCCACTTAAAACTTGGAAACCGTCATGAAAACTTTTTGATGGGAGGGAATTGAACAGAGCCAGCATACAACCCTTGTACGCCAAGAGGGGGGAAAACCTTTTGCGAAAAGCTAAAGATCGAAACGAACTCTGGCATGAAGAGGCCACGGAGGTTAAAACCGGGAAACTTGGAAAAATCCGACCAACTCCAAGGCTAACCCCATTCCGCACGTGGGGCTGCATACAAACCAAACGGCGAATACATTTGGGGTTTTTTTCAAACTTACTTTGAACGAAGGACAAAACACGTCATAGGCAGGATTCGCGTTCTGAAAACATCGATAAATAATTCAAAACATTTCACCTGCGGTGGACAATAAAGGTTCACCCCCTCTCGTACAGCTTACCAGGGGGGTGGGGGAACGCTCCAAACAGAGACAAAGCCCTTGATGGTGGATAGGGTCCAAGAGTTGAGGTAAGACGATCTTCGGAGCCGTAAGGGCAAACCGAGCCAGTTTGGAACGGACAAGGGCTCGAAAGGGGGTCAGAAAAGTTTTTTTTAATCACGCCCCATGGGTGTGCGCTACGACCCGCAGAAATTGGCTTTTGCAAAAGTTTTGAGGTTTTTTGATGGGGCTGAGAAAGTTTGAGTTTTTGGTCAAAAAAAAACTCCCGGGAAATTTGGGTTTCTTTTCAACGGGAAATGGGGGGTTTGCCCCAGACAATTTCAGGATCACAAAGAATCGACGAAAATGGGGGAAATGAATTGACTGGTTTTTGTACGGAGAAGTAAACCCTTTCCTCGGCCCATTTTGGGTTTTCTGTTGACGAAAATTGGATTCACGCTGTACACTGTGGTAAGAAGCCCAACGCATACAGCGCAAAGTCATCAAAAAACAGGGGACTCGGGCCCATCTAACCGTTTGGGACAATGTCATTTTTTTTAAGCTGAAAAGGGGCGGGAAAAAGGATGCTCCCCTGGGAACACCCAACCCTGCCCAAAGGTGTCAAATGGGGTGCCAACCCACCGGAACTGCGATCGCTAAAAAGTTTTGAATAACAGAGGCAGGGACCCCCGAAAAACCAATTTTGGGGCCAAAGGATCCTGTTTTCCACGTGGTGTCATACCCTTTTCGGGGTCGAAAAAAATAGCGAACGGCGCTGTTAAAAAAGGGCCTTGGGGATGGTTTTTTTCCCCAGACGGATTAGAGGGTAAAACCGCGAGGGGTATTTCCCGGGAAACCGCAGTTCACGGGCCCAAAAAAGACCATCTTCCATTCCACATCAGACGGGATTGACCATTTTTTCCCACAGCTTACAGGGGCACTGGTCAAGCGATTGGGCATAGTTGGAAGGGTTGGGAAGGTCCTTTCCATTTTTTGGAAGGGGAATGAATCAGGGCTTTCCGCCAGGAGGGGGGAAAGGACCCTGTGGCCAATAGGGTTTTAGACTTGGAAAGAGTCTGAAACATTTTTCCGGAAAAATGTTTCACAACCATAATGAATCGGTGATTCTAAAAGCCCCCCCTTGGGGGATTCCCGCAAATTTTTCTGAGGCCCCAAAAATCGCGAAGACGCGGCCCAAAAGCCCAAAAAAAAGAAACAAACCTTTTTTTTGCCAACCACCCGGGGCTTCGCCGCGGGGCCGTTTTAAAAGCCTCCGGAAAATCCTTTTAGCCAACGCGCGTTCAAACCAAATTTTTTCATTGGCCGAAAGCAGCTTGAGCCAATCAGCGGTGGGGCCTACTCAGTTCAACAGTCCCATGCGCTTCAACGTAAGCCGCGAAGCCAAACACTCTTTTTTCTTTCGCCTCACGAAAAAAAAACGCACTGAAACATCACTGGAAGCCGATAATGATCTACAGCCCCCCTTTTAGGGTTTACCAGTCAAGCGATACGTGTCTCAGCCGATCGAGGGCCGTAGGCGAAAGGGTTGAAAGTGCCAGGAACCCAAGATCACAAAAAGGGCCTAATGAAGATGGTGAAAACAAGCCGATCCCTCCATTCGAAAAGGGAGGAAAGAAGAAACTCTAAAAAGCTTTTCAAGAATCAGTTGAAAGACAACCGGGTTTAAAAGAAGGAAGAAGAGGAAGCATTGTGCCCTTGTGCCTAAACACAAAAAAAAAGAACACTTCACGAAGCCGGGTGCAAGAACTATCGAACATCGACTCTGACAGGGCTTTTCGAATGGAAAACCCAAAAGCGGCCAGCGGGCGAACTTCTTCATAGCAACTTCATTAAAGTAAGAAATTTTTTCTCTTCATTTTGTTTTGTATGTATAGGATTTTTTTGGGGTTTTTTTTCTCCAAAGATTTTTTTTAAAGAGAGAGAGGAGATTTTCAAACACCCCCCCCCCCCCCCCCCCCCCCCCTACCATGCCTTCCCATTTTCCTGTCATAGGGCTTCCATTTCTTTTTTCTTGCGAAATTTTCTGCTACCTTTTTAGGCTTAAACACACCACACACACACCACAACACAAAACACACACACACACTCTCTCCTCCCCTCTCTCTCCTTTCTCTCTCTCTCTCTCTCTCTCTCCCCCTCCTCCCCCTCATTATCCTTTTTATTCTTACATGTTTTTAAAAAAAAAGATTTGGTTTTCCCCTTGTTGGAAATTTTTTTCTCACCCCCAATACTTTGTAAAAGAAACTGGGGGAAAAAGATTTTTTATTAAACATTAGAAAAAATTTTTTACAGAACAGAATTCCCTACGGGGGGGAATTTTTTCCCATCAAACCTAAATACACCTTCAGTTGATTCATTTAAAAATCTTTTTTGATAATTTACCAATACATAAAAAATATTTATTGACTTTGATGAATTATCATTTTATTTACATTAAAAAAATGGAAAAAGTTAATTTTGACCACAATCCTTTCCAATTTTTGAATTAGAAGAACATAGAACAGGGACGTTCAAAGCTTTAGGTATTGCCCTACACTACCCTGCTCTCCCCAGCTCGCTCCTTTCTCTTTCTCTTCTCTTTCCTGTCTTTTTTCTCTCTAAATTGGGCTTGTATATTAAAAAAAGAATGGTGATTTTAATTAAAAATTTGTTTTTCATGTAGGGTTATTTGAAATTGTAGTTTTTTGATTTGCTTTTCAGGCTCCCCCGTCTGCTGTGGGAAGATCAGCCAGTGCAGATAAAGTGTTGTAGGGCCACCCACATCTACGGGTTGGGAAAAGGGAAGATGTAGCTATCAAAAGTATCCCCCTTTACAATCTTAAAGGGCGCAGGGCTGTGAGGCATTTCAAAGTATCTGGCCAGAATCAAATACACCTAAAGGTCATCAGGGGGGTTTTTCAGAGTGTGTGGGGGGGAAAATTCAGGGAGTTTAAACTATTTTGAGGAGGCAGACTTTTTTTCGTACTTGTAGACAAAAAGGACATTCATTCAAACACCTAGTCCTGTATGTTAGAGTATCGATGCAGATTTGTGCCACATCCCTTTTTTCTTAAAAATGTGACTACAAAAACCCAAAAAATGATGCAAGATCCTCTTTGACATGAAGCAGGCTTTAAATCTGGGGGACGGACATTCCCAAGGGATGGTTTTTGGGGTCAATGGTGCGGCTGTGATGATGGGCAAAAATGGGGGGGCAGCACAATCAAGAACAGAGCCCCACTGCATCAGCATCATTGTAGGCCCATTTTTTTAAAATCTCGCCACTCCCGGGCTTCAGGGTTCCATTTTGAAGGGGGTTGGAGAGCACTTGTCTGATCTGTATTTTTATTTTGGGCAGAAAGTCTAAAAAAAGAAAATGTGGCTAGAGCAGTTTTCAAAAGGGCTTAAAGACCCCCGCTCAAAGTAAGGGTCCCATGAATAAGGTGGCTTGCCTTTTTTGGGGCGTCAGAGCTGTGTACCAGTCCTGGCCTCACTGCTCCCTACTTCAGAGCCTATGACCTAAAGGGCATCATTTTTCGGGACAGGGTTTTCAAGCTACAATTTCCCTTGCATTTTTGCCTTCCTGATGGATGTACCCCCCTTTTTTGGCCCACGCAATGCAGCTTCAAAAGAAAATTGGATGTGGCCGTGTAACCTGCCTGAATAACCTAAAAAAAAAAAAAAGGGAAGAAGGGAACAGCACACTACCAAACTGAGCCTTTAGAAATTTTTAAAACAAGAAAAACAGAAGGGGAATTGAAGAAGAAAGTACAAAAAAACAAAACTGCTTTTTTTTTCAACTTTTCGAGCTTCACAAAGGATAGAAGGAAAATTAGAACTGTGTTCTTGACAATCTGGGCCCAAAACATTGAGCACGATTTCCACAACACGAAAGATGGGCCTGTGCCTTTGTGTCCTTTCCATGCGGCCCCGTCTTTTCTGAGCCAAGAACAGCAAGAGGGTAGGGGGCAAGAGCTAGAGACACTGCAAACCATTATTAGTCTGCTAAGAGGGGGGAAAGACTACAACCTCGGTGGACAAAGCTGCTTTCTTGGAGGAGGGTCATTGTGAACAGACTGGCCTTTACCCCAAAATGTACCCCAGGGGCTCCACCAAGGCCTCTTCAAGCTTCTTCACACCTACCACAAGGACGCTTTCCCAACATCCTGGCCCTGGGCCAGCACCCTCATCATGCCCTACCAAAACGCCGACTGTGAGCGTGGTTTCAGTGCCCAAAATCCATAAGACAGCCAGGGGGAAACAGCGAAAAAAGACACCCAAAAGGCTGATACCATCAAATTTAAGGCCTCCCCTCAAAGACCATGACTTCACACGCTGCAGCGAGTGAAGCAACAAAGATAGGAGGATCTACAAGAAATAAAAAGGAGTTTCTGTGGGCTGACAATATGTAAAAAGCTTTTCATTTGGTTTTGGTAAGGGGACCATGCTTTTTACAGTTTTTAAAGGGTTTTCCTTAAGGTGAAACTATGTAATAAATCTTGACAATAGTATGGCACTTCATAAAAGAGACGAATTAATTGTGGGGTAGGCTTGAGTTGCTGGATTCTATGAAGAGGGACAACAACTTGCTCACTGCGAAAACGCCCAAAAAGGGAGCTCACTGAGTACAGCACCACCCCGAAAAAAAACAAGTCTTTTAAAAATTTCAAATGTGTGTTACCTGTGTGTGTGGTGGTTTTGGTGTGTGTGGTGTGTGTGGGTGTGTGGTGTGGTGTTCGTTTTCTGTAATAAAAAGAAAACCCTTTCTTGTTTTTTTGTTTTTTTAGTTTACTTGGCCATAAGTAATCATTTTGATTAAGCTTTTAAAAACTGAATTTTCACGCGTTTTGGGGCCTCCCATTTTTCACCCTATGGGCCCCCCCCTTTTTATGTGGGGGGCCCTTGGGGGGCCCCTTTTTTAAATCCTAGAATCAACACTGGAAAGTCATCCAACCAGGGGGAAATCAGTGAGGTTTGTAAGGCTGATTTGATTCAAACGATTAAAAAGAAAGATTTTAAGGGTTTTTTAGAGTTGTCTGATGTTAAATTGAATGGATTCTCTCAACCCCTTTGTTTCTTTAAAAAGACGCGATTTTTTGAAGAAAGGAGTTTTTGTTGGGTGGTGGAGGGAACGATTGGGAACAGCTTTTTGTCATGATCAACTCAGCAATTTCAAATGAGAATGGGGGGTTGGGGTTCTTCCCTTATTTTTCTAATATGTTCCAAACTTTTTTGGAATTTTTTGTTTTCAGCCGGAGCAGAAGTTTTTTCCGGACCGACTTTTCTGATTTTTAAAGTGTTCCCAATTTCGCACGAGTTTTTTGATGGGCTCTAGCGTTGGGCCGAAAGGGGCTTGGATACCCGACGCGACCCGTTTGCGAACTTTGAAATTTTTTGGGACTCTGAATTAACCAGGGGTTTTTGGCATTGAAGTTATCGGGGGAAAACACTGGAATACAATTTAGCACACTTGATCACGGTGTTAGTCGGGGTTTTTGCGGGGCTGACTCTGAAAAAAAACATGTCCTGGAAATTTTTTTGAAATATGGTTGCAAATAACCCCGTTTTTTCTTTCTATAATTTTAGAGTTTAAAGACAGAGGGGGGTTTTATTAATATGGCGTAAAAGAAAAGGGAAATGGCACTTCCGTTAGATTTCCCTGGACAACCACTCATTCCAGGACCACAGGGGGGCACAAACCACAAAAACTAAGCAAAAGAAAGGAACCTTGGAAGGTGGGGATAATTTCAGACCGTCGTTCAGACAAAACAAATCCAAATCTGAAAAGGGCACTCAAAAACAAACCTCTGGGACGTACGGCACTACCCCAAAGAGGATTTTACCGTTAAAGCACCCAACAGCAAAAAGTGAGGGGTTCTCTATCAGACGACAAGGTCCTGACGACAAACCGGCAGAAGGGGAAGATAAAAGGGAAAAATTGCCGCTTGTGGAAATGCTCTCGCAGCTACGCCCGAAGGGAGGTAGCAGAGTGACAGGACTTAAAAAAGTTTTGTGTAGGAGAAGGGCAACACAGCCAACAGTCCCAAAGTGGGGGTTTTTGGAGGTTTCGAAAAAATATAAAGCCAGAAAGGTAAAGGCTTTTGGCTTGAATTTGAGTTTTTTTGAAGAGCCACGACGGAAGGTTTTAGAGACACACAGAAGCTGCACTCCTCGAAATTGGAATTTAGACCACGGGAAATTCCCAATGGAAAATTTACTATCCAGGTGCAGAGGGGAAAACGAGAGAAATCAGGTCTCCCTCTTCAACGTCCGCTTCTAATGGGGCAATTTATTTGTTTCACGGGGCTGTGGGGTCTTTGGGCCTGCGGCAGACTTGCCTGCAGTACAAAACCTGGAGTTTTGGGGAGGTGGAGGCTGGATTTGGAATGGTGGAGTTTCTTCCTCAACCCACCATCCCCCACCTGGTTCTCCCTTCCCCCACGGGGACTGGACAAGGAATTCGAGTAGCGGGGCGGTTTTTTAAACTGCCCCCGCACAGATTTAGAGCTGGGGATCTGAGGGGGGGCGGATTTTTTTCCTCCACCAGGGTCATTCACGGGGTTGGGGGGGGTGGGACCCTTCCCCAAGCTGACTTCTTCCTTTCAATGTCTTCAAAAATGAATTTATCAGTCGACAGAGCGACCGATGGAAACTTTTACGGCTGAAGCATATGAAATGCTGTGGGTGCTGACTCCCACAACCTGCGCGGGCCTCAAAAAAGGAGATCTTCTTTTCTTTTTTAAAAATCTTGTATTTTGGATTTCCGAATCCAAAGAGGACAGTTTTTTGAAGAGGAGGGGGGCCCACCGCGTTACACAATGGCCGGGGTCTTTGCACGGCCCATCATGGGTTGCCCAGCAAACACCGCACACCCCTGCCCCAAACAGCGGTCTCTGACATGGCCAAAAACCCCTTGCTCTGAAACACCTTACGGGGGCGGCACAACAGCTGAACAAACTTTAGGTAACCGACTTTTAGACCGGGGGCACACAGGGGTTCGAAATCAAAAAGGGGGTTGGTGTCCCCTCCTCTAACCTTTTCTTTACCGCACCCTGCGCCCTCCGTCACACCTTGGGGCGCCAGTTTTCCCTTTGATTTTTCCTCTAGAAACCCCTAAGATCCGCACGAATCACAAACCTTTTTACAATTTAACTGTTTTTGGGGGGGGGAGTCCCCTGACTCCCTGTCCACTATCTTTGTTGCTCTCAAAAAAACGTTCAGATTGCTTTTTAGATCGACATTTAATTAGAAAAAAAACCATTCCCAACCTTTTGACTGAGAGGGCACCGCTAAACCTTTTAAACCCTTTTGGGTGCAAAAAGGGGGCCCAAAAATAAAAAGGGGTTTTTTCCGGGCCCCTCCTTCCACACGAGCCAGGAACCCAGAAACCTGTCTTCTGTCGTACCTCAGACAATCGCTGTCTGTTTGAAAGTCCCCCTGAAAAAAAGGGGGGGCTGCCTTTCCTTTCCCTTTTTTTTTGGGGGGGGGGGGGGGGGGGGGGGGGGGGTATTTTTTGAAAAAAAACCATGTGTATTTTTTTAATTTTTTATCCCTCCCTTACCCCCCCCCCTTGGGGTCCAACTAAGGGCCAGGGGGGGCCCAAAAATCACTGTCTTGACCCCCTTTTCCCGGCTCAGGAGGGGATATACAACAGACAAAAACCTACAAACCCCTATCCCCCCTGATCTCCCAACCCCGGGGAAAAGAGAGCAACACTACAGGGGTTATCTTGGCCACCGGGAATGCCGTTTTGACCCAGCCCCAAAAGGGGACCGGATTAAACAAACCCCCGGGGCCAAGTGACTCCCGTCTAGAGAGGCCGAGCCAAGTATGTGTTGAGAGCGCGGCCCTCCAATCCCAGGATTCTTCCCCCCCCCCGACACCCGGCGCACCGCCGGGCCAAAGGGGCGGATCTTAAGGAACCACAGAAGAAAAGGGGGGGGAAAAAAAACTTTAAGGGGGAAAGAAGAAAAAAAAAGATCCGTTTTAAGAAAGGGGAAGACCGAATAGGAAAAAAAGGTGGGTTACATTTTTCTGGGGGCCCCCTCCTAACCTTTTTGACTGGGAACCCTCCACGGCATCAATTCCTACCACTAATGCTTGGCAGTACAACTTGGGAATACAGACCAGCGTGTTCACAACTAACCCTCTAGCATTTTGATGCCCCCCCTCGCAAAGGCCTAAAAGACACAGGACCACGCAAGCCCTCCGACCACGGGAAGGTTTGCAACCCCCGGAGGGAAAAACCCAAAAAGGTTGCAAGGGGACAAAAATGTTTATCAAAAAAAGCAATTTTATTTTAAAAGAAAAAACGGTAAATGTTTTTGGGGAGCCTTATCTTTTAACCTTTTAAATGGCTTTTGCATCTATTAAAAGGGGGACCTATTTTTCTTTCTTTTGAACAACGATCATTGCTTGTATTTTTTTTGAACATTTTGTTTTTTTTATACTAATTATCTGAAGACATAAATTTATAGCGAGCAACACCACCACAACACACACCAACACACACACACCCACAACAAACCACACCCCCCACACACACACACACTATACCTTGCCCCCAAACACACAACACACCCACACAAACACACACACACAACCACACACAACACACACCACAAAAAACCAAATTGTTTTGTGGCAATCTGTGAAAATTACTACACAACCCCCAAACTACAAAAAACACCCCCTCACCACACACACACAAAAAACAGACACACTCGTAACACACAAAATCAACACACACACACCACACACACCACAACACACCCCCACACACACATATCCCCTCACACTTTTGAACTCAAACTTGGGTATCTGTGGCAAGTTTCCCCCGTTGTTCTTAAGTTCCAAAGACGGGGGTAAACTTTGGTTTTTCAGGGTTTAACCGGGCTTTTTTGCTTGGTGGTCATGACGGGGTGAGGGTATGAGATGGAGGGTATCCATGTGTTGTGTGGGGAGGAAGTGGAGGGGAAAGGGGGAGTAGGGAGGGGGGGGGAGAAAAGACATCCTGCGGTTTTTTGTGTCGGAGTTCACTAAAAGGTTTGCCTTTTTGTCATTTGAAGTGTTCGACATCAAAATTAAAGCATCAAAATGCTGTATCATCCGATTCATCATTTCATTTCAGGGTAATTGTTATCGCTTTTTTGTTATCATTTCGTCATCATTTTTTTGGGGTGTTGTTTTTTTGGTGTTTTCTTTGGGGGTTTTTTCTTTGGGGGGGTATCTTCCTTTTTAGTGAACTTTTTTTGGCAAAATGCCATTTAAAGCTGGGAGGCCCCACTCACCTGATGCATAAAACGGGTTTTGGGTGTTCCAAAGGAACACCCTGTCTTCTCCCTCTTTAGCATAAAAAAAACAAATTGTCATTCAGTTCAGAGGATTTGATGTCATTTTTTGTAGGATTTTGCCCTCTGCCCGGTTGCTGGGGTAAAACTTTTTGGGGGATAAAATACATTGTGGGGGGGGAAAAAGGCTTTACTTTCCCGCCCTAAGGCCCGTGCATGATTGGCTTACCTTTCCGCTACTAAGACGGGGCCTGGGCTTGGCTTTACCTTTCCCGCTACTAAGACCCCCGGGGCATGACTTGGCTTTACCTTTCCGCACTAAGACCCCGGGGCAGACTTGGCTTTCCTTTCCAGCTCTAAGACCCCGGGGGCATTTTACTTCCCTAACTTTGCCTTTTTTTTTTGTCCCGAAACCAAAAAGGGGAAAACTTTTATTTAGCTGTAAAAGAGGCCCAAAATTTTTTGGGGGTTATTTTGATCAAAAACCAGCTTTTTTAGCACAAAACACTTTAAAACTTCTTGTCAAAAGCTTGAACATTTTGCCGGGCAAGCACCACTGACTGGAGCGCTGAAGGAAAAAAATTTTGCCCTTTTCTAGCCTTTATCCATTCTAAACGGACTAGGCTGTGGTGTCACTCGGGACCCCGTTCCTGAAACACTTGGATCCCCTTTCTGCTCAAAGGGGTTGGCTCGTTTGGAGCATTCCCCCACCACCCCAGTGACAACCCGCGGAGGGCTTGGCCTTTTCTTGGAGATTCCACCCACCCCCGGTACAGCCTGCGGGGGCTTTTTCTCGCTTTGGGGCATTCCCAACCCCCCCAGTGACGCCGAGGGCAGGGGGAAACCCCCATCTCCAAATGTAGGGGTGAAAATTTCCTTCAACTACAATCTAGATTTTTCTCTGAACTGGAAAAACCCCGCTTTGGACTGTTTTTAGTCCCCTTTCAAAGGAGTTTGAAGACATCCCTTTTGTTTCCAGCTTGGACTTGGTATGTACCCATGAGCAAAGGGGCCGTCTTTATAGGGTTGTGCCGATTCTGTTTATTTCCACAAAGCTCCAAAGGGCCCTTTTTCAACAAAATCCCCTTTGTCTTTTGCAAGAAAACCCCCAGTCCTCGTACATACAGGGCATTGTTTGCCCCATCCCGGGAAGAGACAAATTGTAAGAATGAGGGAGCTATGATGTCAAAAAAGCTTACAGCAAACACATTTAAGACCTTTTTCCGGGTTTTTCCCCGGGGTCGTTTTTTTTTTTGGTGTGTTTTTTTTTATTTATGAATCAGTGTTTTTAAATTAAATGTTACACCTTTTTTTCAGGGTTTTATTTGATGTCAAGAAATAAAAGGGTGAATTTTAACTTTGATCTCAATTTTGTCACTTTTTTCATATGGTGTTTACCCTGATATGGGTTTTTTGGTGGGAGGGGGGAAGCGACATGTTTTAATTTGGGGGTTTTCTTTTCCCTTTTTCACAAAATTTATTTGCAGGGTCCTGTACATCCATGTTGTTTTAGTTTTTTTCTTGGTTTTCTCTTTGTTTACAATGACACATAATTGAGAAAGAAAAGGGGTTAGTTACCGCCACAGATACAGACAAACAGATTGCAGGACACAGATACAGACAAACAGATTACAGGACACAGATACAAACAGATTACAAGACACAGATACAGACAGACAGATTACAGGACACAGATACAGACAAACAGATTACAGGACACAGATACAGACATCTTACAGGACACAGATACAGAGAGACATATTACAGGACACAGATACAGACAGACAGATTACAGGACACAGATGCAGACAGATTACAGGACACAGATACAGATTACAGGACACAGATACAGACAGATTACAGGACACAGATACAGACAAACAGATTACAGGACACAGATACAGACAAGCAGATTACAGGACACAGATGCAGACAAACAGATTACAGGACACAGTATCAGACAGATTACAGGACACAGATACAGACAGATTACAGGACACAGAGGGAAGGCGAATTCAGTCGAATGTACGGTGCAGCCTTGGGTCGAATGTACGTTGCAGCCCTGGGTCGAAAATTGATTGCAGCCCACGGTCGAAAATGGAGAATGCAGCCCACTGTCGAATGTATGTTGCAGCCCTGGGTCGAAATATGATTGCAGCCCACGATCGAAAATGGAGAATGCAGCCCACGGTGGAAAACGTGCACTGCAGCCTTCGGTCGAAAATGCCATGTGCAGCATACGGTCGAAAATGTCATTGCAGCCTACAGTTGAATTGTCGGTTTGCTCTCTCCCCACCCCCCTCTCCCCCTCCCTTCCTCCAATTAAAAAGGTGATTAAAAAAATAGCACAGAAACACAGCAGAAATGTTTTCAGTATCAAGCCATGCCAAACACTCTGACAGTGTTCTGAATTTGCATCCTGCATTCGCCGCACTTGTTTCTTGGAGGAGGCATTCGCATCACAGTGTTTGCACAATCAAAGCACGCAGAATGTCCACAAGGAACCATGACAGCATTTCTGGCATTGACCAAGCAAATTGGACAGGCATTGCCGTTGCATCTGGGCCATTCTCAGCATCCTGATTGTCTCCCATTGGCATTTCATCGGAATCATCATCGACGTCGTTGTTGTCTTCGACATCGTCGTTGCGTCATCGGCGTCGTCGTTGTCATCGGCGTCGTCGTTGTCGTCAACGTCGATGGCGTTCACGTATCGGTGAAAATGGGCGCAGGCATCAGTCAAGAATCCATCGACCGATATCCGATCGTTTGCGAGTCTCTCTTCCAGTCGACGCAACCGGTCTTCGTTGACAATTTGCTCCCGTGGTACCCTTCGTGCGATTGGTCGTCCGTTGTTGAGAGCAACCAGGTCGCTGAGTTTGGAGTCGACGAGCCTGTTCACATGTTCCAGGAACAAGAAGAAGTTGGGTGTGCTTGCCCAACCCTGCGTTTAAGCGCGGCGTGGAAGCTCTCGACCGAGAGAGCAGGATGCCAATTCAGAACACTGCCAAGGTACTTGACACGGCTTGTTAATCAAACCATTTCTGTGTCGTTTTTATTGAAACAGTTTCCACGCCCTTCGGCTATCTGTAGAGATCCAGTATCATCGCTAAATTATTGTGATGGAAAGTTTAATTCCGGACACAAAAAACTAAATTATGTACTTTGAAGTCGATTTGCCACGAAAGAATAGTCAAAAGTACAAATTAAAAAAATTGAATCATAATTACAATTCTGTCTTTGAAATTATGTTCACATTCACCTACCCCGACAATTTTCGACCGAAGGCCTACAATGGTATTTTCGACCGCAGGCTGCAACATGCATTTCGACCGAGGTCTGGATCATGCAGCCACTGCTCATCTGTGTACGTTTCCAAGACAATACGCTGCCACAGTCTTGGGAGCGTGGAAGAGACCAAACACTTCTTGGCTGGGAGCACCATTAGCCATCAGAATAGTGGCATAGAACATGCATGCCATCTGCTGCAAAAGCATCATAAATCTTCTTCGTCGTTGTGCACTTTCAATGAAGATGGCATGAAGTCGTGCGCGTCGTCGCCGTTTTCGTTTTCTGATCCAGTTGTACATGTAGAAAAGCACGTGGCTCTTAGAGGCAGCCATGATGCGACGTCTGCACTTCGGCTCAACGAGCGAGGTCAGCGCGCGGGGTATTCAGTAGTGGCATATGTAAACCACAAAAAGGGGCGGAACACGTCCCCCCCAAAGGTCCCCGCTGGCCGAGCCAGGATGTACTTAACGGAGACCACAGAAGAGAAAAGAGAAGATGTGGAAAAGAAGACTTGAAGGGGAGACGAAGAAAGAAAAAGATCCGTTAAGAAAGGCAGAAGACAGAATAGGAAAAAGGTGGGTTACTATTTGTCTGGGCCCTCACTCCTAACCTTTCTGACATGGGAGACCCTACCAGCGGCATCAATTCCTACCACGTAATGCTTGGCCAGTCAGCAACTTGGCAATACAGACCTAGCAGTGTTCACAACTAACCATCTAGCTGAGTTTTGATGCCCCCGTCAGCAAAGCCTAAAAGATCACAGGACCACGCAAGCCCTCCGACCACGGCAAGGTTGCAACCCCCGAGGGAACAAATGGTTTGCAGGGTGACAGAATATGTTTATCATAAATAACATGCATATTGTATTTTTATGCAGAAAACGGTAAATGTTGTTGGGTAGCATTATCTTTAACCTTTACTGGCTTTAGCATCTATTAACAGGTGACACTATTTTCTTTCTTTTGAACTAACGATCATATTGCTTGTATGATTTTATAGAACATTTTGTTTTCTTATACTAATTATCTGAAGTACATAATAATTTATAGCAGAGCAACACACACACCACACACACACACACACACACACACACACACTCACACACACACACACACACACACACACACACACATCATACCTTAGACTCCCACACACACACACACACACACACACACACAACAACACACACACACACACACACACACACACACACACACACCACATAACTCAAACTTGTTATCTGTGGCAATCTGTGCAATTACTACACATACACACACACATACACACACACACCCCCACACCACACCACACTACACACAACACAGACACACTCGTACACACACAACACATACAACACCACACACACACACACACACACACACACACACACACACACACACACATATGCCCTCACACTTTTGAACTCAACTTGGTATCTGTGGCAAGCTCTGCCCGTTGTTCTTCAAGTTCCAAAGTACTGGTAAACGTTGAGTTTACAGAGGTTAACCTGGCACTTTGCTTGGTGGTCATGACGAGGTGAGGGTATAGAGATGGATGGTATCCATGTGTTTGTGTGTGGAGGAAGGTGGAGGGGAAATTGGGAGTAGGGAGGGGTGGGGAGCACAAGACATCCATGTCAGTGTGTTTTGTGTCGGAGTTCACATACAAGGTTTGACCTTTGTCATTGTGAAGTGCTTTCAGACATCAGAATTTAAAGCACTCAAGAAATGCTGTATCATCCGATTCATCATTTTCATTTTCATGGTAATTGTTATCAGCATTATTGTTATCATCTTCGTCATCATTATTATTGGTGGTGTTGTTATGAGTTTGGTGGTTTCTTTGGTGGTTTCTTTGTTTTGGGGGTCATCTTCCACTTTTTTAGTGAACTATTTTTGGCAGAATGCCACTTTCAAGACTGGGATGGCACCACTCACGCTGATGTTCATAAACAGGATTTGGGTGTTCCACAAAGGAACACCCTGTCTTCTGCCCTCTTTAGCATAAAATCAACAACATTGTCAATTCAGTTCAGCAGGATTCTGAGTGCTCATTGTTTGTAGATGATTTTGCCCTCTATGCCAAGTGTTCAGCTAGGCTACAGCTTTTTGAGGATAAAATACATCTGTGGGTGGGAGAAAATGGCTTTACCTTTCCAGCCACTAAGGCCCGTGCACTGACTTGGCTTTACCTTTCCAGCTACTAAGACCGGTGCACTGACTTGGCTTTACCTTTCCAGCTACTAAGACCCGGTGCACTGACTTGGCTTTACCTTTCCAGCTACTAAGACCCGGTGCATTGACTTGGCTTTACCTTTCCAGCTACTAAGACCCGTGCATTCACTTCCATAACTTTGGCCAGTTCTTTGCTGATCCTGAAATCCAAACAGGGAAATCTTTGATTCTAGCTGTAAAAGAGGCCAAATTTCTGGGAGTTATTTTTGATCAAAAACTCAGCTTTCTTAGTCACATTAAACACTTGAAAACTTCTTGTCAGAAAGCTCTGAACATTCTGCAGGTCATAGCACACACTGACTGGAGCGCTGAAGAGAAAACTTGCTGCACCTTTACATAGCCTTGATCCATTCTAAACTGGACTATGGCTGTGTTGTGTACAGCTCTGTGAGACCCAGTTACCTGAAACACTTGGATCCCGTTCTGCATCAAGGGCTTGGTCTCTGTCTTGGAGCATTCCACACCACCCCAGTGTACAACCTGCGGAGGGCTTGGTCTCTGTCTTGGAGCATTCCACACCACCCCAGTGTACAGCCTGCGGAGGGCTTGGTCTCTGTCTTGGAGCATTCCACACCACCCCAGTGTACAGCCTGCAGAGGCAGGGGAACCCTCATCATCCAACTGTAGGCTGAAACTTTCCTTCAACTACAATCTCAGATTGTTCTCTGAACTGGAAAACCCTGCTTAGGACTGTGTTTTTAGTCCTCAGTTTCAAAGGAGATTTGAAGACAATCCCTTTTGTGTTCCTATGCTTGGACTTGGTATGTAGCCACATGAGCAGAAGGCCTGTCTTGATCTAGGAGTTGTGCCTGACTTCTGTTCATTTCCACATAAGCCTCCAAGGACCTTCTTCACACCAGAAATCCACTTTGATCTTTTTGCAAAGAACCCACCAGTCCACGTACATACAGGGCATTGTTTGCCCATCAGTCCTCAGGCATACAGGGCATTGTTTGCCACCTCCTCAGCATCAGGGCATTGTTTGCGACCAGTCCCAGGCATACAGGACATTGTTTACAGACCATCCTCAGCATACAGGGCTTGTTTGCTGACCAGTCCTCAGGCATACAGGCATTGTTTGCTGACCAGTCTTCAGGCATACAGGGCATTGTTTGCTGACCAGTCCTCAGGCATACAGGGCATTGTTTTCTGACCGTCCTCAGGCATACAGGGCATTGTTTGCTGACCAGTCCTCAGCATACAGGGCATTGTTTGCCCACCGTCCTCAGACATACAGGCATTGTTTGCCACAGTCCTCAGACATACAGGGCATTGTTTGCCCACCATCCTCAGGCATACAGCATGTTTGCCCACCAATCCTCAGGCATACAGGCATTGTTTGCCCACCAGTCCCTCAGGCATACAGGCATTGTTTGCCCACCAGTCCTCAGGCATACAGGGCATTGTTTCCCACCAGTCTCATGGCTACAGGGCATTGTTTGCACACCAGTCCTCAGGCATACAGGGCATTGTTTGCCCACCAGTCCTCAGGCATACAGGGCATTTGTTTTGCACACCAGTCCTCAGGCATACAGGCATTGTTTGCACACCAGTCATCAGGCATACAGGGCATTGGTTTCGCCATCAGTCCTCAGGCATACAGGGCATTGTTTGCCCACCAGATCCTCAGGCATACAGGGCATTGATTTGCACATCAGTCCTCAGGCATACAGGGCATTGTTTGCCCACCAGTCCTCAGGCATACAGTGCATTGTTTGCACACCAGTCCTCAGGCATACAGGCATTGTTTGCCATCAGTCCTCAGGCATACAGGGCATTGTTTGCCACCAGTCCTCAGGCATACAGGGCATGTTTGCTGATCAGTCTTCAGGCATACAGGGCATTGTTTGCACACCAGTCCTCAGGCAATACAGGGCATTGTTGCCATCAGTCCTCAGGCATACTGTGCATTGTTTGCAACACCAGTCTCAGGCATACAGGGCATTGTTTGCTGATCAGTCCTCGGGCAATCAGGGCATTGTTTAGCACACCAGTCCTCAGGCATACAGGGCATTGTTTGCACACCAGTCCTCAGGCATTCAGGGCATTGTTTGCCTACAGTCCTCAGGCATACAGGCATTGTTTGCTGACAGTCCTCAGGCATACAGGGCATTGTTTGCTGATCTCTGTACAACATTTCCATCCTTTTATGAAATATTCAAGGATGGTTCAAACTCCGAAGATAGAGTTGCGTGTGCAGCCTTTTGCCCACCATTCTCAAATGGTAATCAAAGCATCCATCAGATTGTTCAATTGATTCTGCTGGAGTGTCCACTTTTGTTCTAGCACTGAAATATAAAGAAGACTTTTCGATTTTGTCTGATTTGCTGTCAGCTTTGGAGACCATAGCTGGCCATAACGTCCATCATCCTGAACTTCTAAACTTTTACTTAACTTTTTACCTCTTTGAAAGTGGAAGGTCATAATGGTGTTCTTTGCTTGGGTTCCCAGTCATGTGACATTTGGGGAAATGAAATGGCGATCGTTTGGCCAGAATGCCATAACAAAGAAATTGTCCAACATATGTATCCCTACTCGATTTGAACCAAAGGTTATGATTATGTCAGAGACCTGGCAAGAGGACTGGAATACACAGATGGACAACAGTATTTCCAGATCTGTCCAAACCTAGAGTGGCCCTGTCTACCTGTGGTGTCACAAGGAAGAAACAGTTTTTTGCCAGTTGCACACTGGCCATTCATTTTAAAGTCATTTGCATCTTTTACAGAGTGAAGAGGTCCACGTTGCAACCCATATGTGAATTGTCAGCAAGAGACAAATTGTAATTGGAATGTAGGGAGCTCTTGATGTCAGACTAAACGCTTAACAGCAACACTTGAAGACCTTGTTCCGGTTGTTTCCCCGGAGTCGATTTTGAGTGTGTTTTTTTTTATTTATAGAAATCAGTGTTTTAGAACTTAAATGTTACACTCTTTATGCAGTCATTTGATGTCAAGAAATAAATGGTGCTGAATTTTAACTTTGCATCTCAATTTTGTCACTTTGTTTCATATGGTGTTTCAGCCCTGATATGGCTTTTGTGGTGGGCAGGGCTTGAAGCGACATGTTTTAATTTGGTGGTTTCTTTGCCTTTTACAAACATTGATATTGCAGAGGTCCTGATACATCCATGTTGTTTTAGTTTTTTTCCTTGGTTTTCTCTTTGTTTACAATGACACATAATTGAGAAAGAAAAGGGGTTAGTTACCGCCACAGATACAGACAAACAGATTGCAGGACACAGATACAGACAAACAGATTACAGGACACAGATACAAACAGATTACAAGACACAGATACAGACAGACGATTACAGGACACAGATACAGACAAACAGATTACAGGACACAGATACAGACATCTTACAGGACACAGATACAGAGAGACATATTACAGGACACAGATACAGACAGACAGATTACAGGACACAGATGCAGACAGATTACAGGACACAGATACAGATTACAGGACACAGATACAGACAGATTACAGGACACAGATACAGACAAACAGATTACAGGACACAGATACAGACAAGCAGATTACAGGACACAGATGCAGACAAACAGATTACAGGACACAGATACAGACAGATTACAGGACACAGATACAGACAGATTACAGGACACAGAGGGAAGGCGGAATTCAGTCGAATGTACGGTGCAGCCTTGGGTCGAATGTACGTTGCAGCCCTGGGTCGAAAATATGATTGCAGCCCACGGTCGAAAATGGAGAATGCAGCCCACTGTCGAATGTATGTTGCAGCCCTGGGTCGAAAATATGATTGCAGCCCACGATCGAAAATGGAGAATGCAGCCCACGGTGGAAAACGTGCACTGCAGCCTTCGGTCGAAAATGCCATGTGCAGCATACGGTCGAAAATGTCATTTGCAGCCTACAGTTGAATTGTCGTTTGCTCTCTCCCACCCCCCTCTCCCCTCCCCTTCCTCCAATTAAAAAGGTGATTAAAAAAATAGCACAGAACACAGCACAGAAATGTTTTCAGTATCAAGCCATGCCAAACACTCTGACAGTGTTCTGAATTTGCATCCTGCATTCGCCGCACTTGTTTCTTGGAGGAGGCATTCGCATCACAGTGTTTGCACAATCAAAGCACGCAGAATGTCCACAAGGAACCATGACAGCATTCCTGGCATTGACCAAGCAAATTGGACAGGCATTGCCGTTGACATCTGGGCCATTCTCAGCATCCTGATTGTCTCCCATTGGCATTTCATCGGAATCATCATCGACGTCGTTGTTGTCTTCGACATCGTCGTTGCCGTCATCGGCGTCGTCGTTGTCATCGGCGTCGTCGTTGTCGTCAACGTCGATGGCGTTCACGTATCGGTGAAAATGGGCGCAGGCATCAGTCAAGAAACCATCGACCGATATCCCGATCGTTTGCGAGTCTCTCTTCCAGTCGACGCAACCGGTCTTCGTTGACAATTTGCTCCCGTGGTACCCTTCGTGCGATTGGTCGTCCGTTGTTGAGAGCAACCAGGTCGCTGAGTTTGGAGTCGACGAGCCTGTTCACATGTTCCAGGAACAAGAAGAAGTTGGGGTGTGCTTGCCCAACCCTGCGTTTAAGCGCGGCGTGGAAGCTCTCGACCGAGAGAGCAGGATGCCAATTCAGAACACTGCCAAGGTACTTGACACGGCTTGTTAATCAAACCATTTCTGTGTCGTTTTATTGAAACAGTTTCCACGCCCTTCGGCTATCTGTAGAGATCCAGTATCATCGCTAAATTATTGTGATGGAAAGTTTAATTCCGGACACAAAAAACTAAATTATGTACTTTTGAAGTCGATTTGCCACGAAAGAATAGTCAAAAGTACAAAATTAAAAAAAATTGAATCATAATTACAATTCGTCTTTGAAATTATGTTCACATTCACCTACCCCGACAATTTTCGACCGAAGGCCTACAATGGATTTTCGACCGCAGGCTGCAACATGCATTCGACCGAGGTCTGGATCATGCAGCCAC
The DNA here is from genome assembly GCA_018398815.1 of Conus ventricosus. NCBI lineage: Eukaryota > Metazoa > Mollusca > Gastropoda > Neogastropoda > Conidae > Conus > Conus ventricosus. The sequence continues at coordinate 104,846 of JAFLJL010010556.1, forward strand.
TGCTCATCTGTGTACGTTTCCAAGACAATACGCTGCCACCAGTCTTGGGAGCGTGGAAGAGACCAAACACTTCTTGGCCTGGGAGCACCATTAGCCATCAGAATAGTGGCATAGAACATGCATGCCATCTGCTGCAAAAGCATCATAAATCTTCTTCGTCGTTGTGCACTTCAATGAAGATGGCATGAAGTCGTGCGCGTCGTCGCCGTTTTCGTTTTCTGATCCAGTTGTACATGTAGAAAAGCACGTGGCTTTAGAGGCAGCCATGATGCTGACGTCTGGCACTTCGGCTCAACGAGCGAGGTCAGCGCGCGGGTATCAGTAGTGGCATATGTAAACCCACAAAAAGGGGCGGGAACAGTCTCGCGCTAGCGCGAGCACAAGTGGCATATGTAAACCCACAAACAGGGCGGGAACAGTCACGCGCTAGCGCGAGCACAAACGCAGCTACATATGGAACGGCCTTTAGGAGTTGTGCCTGACTTCTGTTCATTTCCACATAAGCCTCCATGGACCATCTTCACACCAGAAATCCACTTTGATCTTTTTGCAAAGAACCAACCAGTCCTCAGTCAGACATACAGGGCATTGTTTGCCCATCAGTCCTCAGGCATACAGGGCATTGTTTGCCCACCAGTCCTCAGGCATACAGGGCATTGTTTGCTGACCAGTCCTCAGCATACAGGGCATTGTTGGCTGACCAGTCCTCAGGTATACAGGGCATTGTTTGCTGACCAGTCCTCAGGCATACAGGGCATTGTTTGCTGACCAGTCCTCAGGCATACAGGGCATTGTTTGCTGACCAGTCCTCAGGAATACAGGGCATTGTTTGCCCATCAGTCCTCAGGCATACAGGGCATTGTTTGCCCACCAGTCCTCAGGCATACAGGGCATTGTTTGCACGCCAGTCCTCAGGCATACAGGGCATTGTTTGCCCACCAGTCCTCAGGCATACAGTGCATTGTTTGCCCACCAGTCCTCAGGCATACAGGGCATTGTTTGCCCACCAGTCCTCAGGCATACAGGGCATTGTTTGCCCATCAGTCCTCAGGCATACAGGACATTGTTTGCCCACCAGTCCTCAGGCATACAGGGCATTGTTTGCCCACCAGTCCTCAGGCATACAGGGCATTGTTTGCCCATCAGTCCTCAGGCATACAGGGCATTGTTTGCCCACCCGTCCTCAGGCATACAGGGCATTGTTTGCCCACCATTCCTCAGGCATACAGGGCATTGTTTGCCCACCAGTCCTCAGGCATGCAGGACATTGTTTGCCCACCAGTCCTCGGGCATACAGGGCATTGTTTGCTGATCAGTCCTCAGCATGCAGGCATTGTTTGCCCACCATCCT